>LUCH01000819.1:40236-120976 GCA_013368495.1 Paragonimus heterotremus
GGCCGTTTCCAACTCGTTTCGGCCTTGAAACACCATACCGGCGAACTACACAATTGCCGTAAAATTTAGTTACACAGCCAGTGGCTGATGCGGGAGTTCGAGATGCAGTGCACCTACGGTTGTGACCGCCGTGAGATGGTTGGCGTCGACGAGTACGTCAAGAATACACTGCATCGGCTGACGACGGACGCCAGTCAATCAGCGTTGAAGCATCTCGGTAATCGTGCTCCCCTACTGCATTGTAAACGACTAGACGAGTTCGAGGCAAACGCGCTTTACGTAGTATCAGTTTTTTGCTTCCAGTGAGCGGTGGGTGTGTACAGTACATGGTGAATATCGGTGATGGCAAGTGTGAGAACAATTTCTACCTGTCCATGTGGTTGCCCTGCGTTCACATGCTGTACATACGGTGGGTTGTTGTTAACAAAACCGCATTTGTTCTAGGCCGTTTCCAAACCATCGATGGCGGTTTGCCGAGTACAATTTGTCTAGAAGCAGCAAGTTTCGCCACGAGATAACTGTTGCCCCTACTAATCCACTTCAACCGGATAAGAAGCTGCTGCATCAGGGGCTGGCCAAGCTGCAGGATGTTAATCCCAGGATTGAGAGCCGTATTTTGAAGGCTATTATAGCTCTCATGCACCGGTTCATCGCGAAAACTAAGGCGGCCAAACCACAGACGGACTACCCCTGGTTAATTCCTGATAGGAGAAGAATGTTCACATGAGGTTGCCCTGTGGATATCGTGGTAAGCCTGTTAACATGAATGGCTATCGATGCGATAGTGGCCGGCTAATTTTCTACTCTGAATTTGTGAGCAATGGTGATATATCGCACTGCCCTTCCTGCGCTGGACAGCTGCAAACCCTCACCAAGTACGCTGTTATTCTATGAACTATTCGGTTTCAGTTGCATCCACCTCAACACAGTTTATTGCTTCCGATGCTTAAGTCAGAAAAGCGATCCCATCTAGTACCAGTAGTTACTGATGACGCAGTCATGTTGGACGATGACTTCCGTGTCGTCCATCTGCGCAGACAATTCCGAGTGAAAGTATTACCGAATGACGTCACGGACGTCGATGGCTATGGTAAGTTATGCCACACCTCTGAAATTAATAAAAAAACGCTTACTTTTAGAAATACACACACAGCAAGAAGAAACTTCCACTGAGGCAGAACGGAAAGCAACAAGGCTACAGAAAACCGCTTGGAGTGATGCACATAATGATGCACTTGTAATAAATGAATTCCAAAACTTCCACTTTATTTTGACCTTCCTTTGTGGCGTCAGTGCGTCCAACCATAAGTCGTGGCGTTGTGATTATAAGGTGACTTGTGGGAGGCCTTTGAGTTTCCACATACTAGGTAGTTCATGTAACTCCATAAGTTCACCCAGTTCCTGGCCACAATATCGCGGAACCATCTGATGTACGAGTACAGTGAGCAGAAATTATGGCAATCAGATCACACGTGTTAAAATTCACATTATGCCTAGAAATCGCCTACAGTAGTCATATCTACTTGCCCACGGTAATACTAAATATCTGCTGTTCCCAGTTTCACATGGTGTTGATTATACAACCCCACATTTAAGTCAGCTGTCAGCAGCTGTTTCACGGATTATCGAATGTGCAATTTAAAGAAAAGTAATTTCAGACATATTTTTTACGTTCATAATTCTTTTGTTGCTAAAACCTCTAATATCAGAAAAAGTCCAAATTTCAGCTACTTCGCAAGCGTATTTCTTTGTCGAAATATCGCACGTCAACGTCCCAGATAAGAATGTTCAACACATTAAAACAAACTTTTTTCCCACAAAGAAATGGGCACGTTTCAAGCTTTCTAAAATACTGCATTAATTACCATTCAGAATATATTAAAACTCACATTCTGCCGGCCTACTCATGCGTGCATTTACTCCCTGCGGATAATTTCTAGCCAAACATAATAGTGACAAATTTGCAATGCACAAAAGATCAGTACAATCTTCGATGCGCACGGACGCGCTGAAACGGGAATGATAGTGTCCGTTCGACGTAGGATTCACTGAATAGTCCCAATACACAACAACCAGTCACTCAACAGAACACCGCGACAACAAGAACAACGAGCTGCGAGAAAAGCGTGTGTATTGCGCGGTGCAAAACAGAAACATGGTACAACTCTTTCGCTCCATTCGGTCTTTCGCAAAAGTCAATTACAAACGGGGTTCGGGGAACCTGCAGACGGTGTAGGCTATAGCTACATGGTCGTGGGCTATGAGCGCAGTAAACTGCACATTGCACCATAAGTTTGAACCTGTATTGATCGGGATTATTAGAATATATTCCTGCTTATTGTCTACAGAACAAGTTTCAAGAGGCCGTTTACTAATGCGGAATGTATGCAGGGTGACTGAAAAGGCTCCTGTTGGTGTTAAAAAATTGCACCGTTACAATACATAATGATATCAGGGTGTAGCAGGATATAGCGTAGAAGTCGGCCGATATGAAGGACTCATTATACCGTTGTAGTCAATATACATCATTTCAAATGTGTAGCAATATAAGCGATCACGTACGCTTTGTGCAACTGACTGCGCTCACAGATTACGACCATGTAGCTATAGCCAACGCCCCTGCAGACCTTACAAGTGCAGTTCTTCGGAGAGTGTCTTGTCCTTGTTTTCTCATTAACATCCCTCGTTTGTACATCTAAAACGACAAACAAAGGAAAATTTAGCCAACGATTATTCACTAAATCATTGGCTTGTGCCGTTACAAATTCTGCATTTGTAAATAGCACATGACGTATCAACTTAATCATCGACACGGTAAAACAAACGCTTGCATGTACTACTTGGTATGGGTAACGTCCCAACAGTTCATGCGTTCGGCGCCAACTAGGTGCTTTTATTGAGTAGCTACATGTGCATAATGCAACAGTGGATATGTTGTGTGAATATACAAGTGCTTCACTCCCTTATAGGGAGAGCGGTCGCTTGTTTGGGTCGTCGGGTGTACTTCCTCGACGTATATTTTTTGTTCTCAGTGTTTGTTGGAACGATGTCGTGAACTATGTTAGATGTTAATCTGCGTCGTGACGCTTCGTTTGATTTTTTTTACCCCGCACTTACGGGTTCTCTTGGATGGAAGCAAGGTGACGAAGAGGGCAAATGGGCGCAGAAAGCTATCGAAACGCTTGTTAAAAAATTAAAAAAACGAAAGGGTGTTCTTGAGAACCTTCAATACGCTCTTACGCATCCAAATGAACCGAGTGAATGTGTTACCATTCCTAGGTCCTTAGATGGCCGTATTCAGGTAATTTCGTGAACACATTATTTCATTTTTCCTAATATAGGTGTCTCATCGTAAAGGATTCCCTCACGTTATTTACTGCAGGGTTTGGCGATGGCCAGATCTGCAAAGCCACCACGAATTGCGCTCCATCGAATGCTGTAAGGTGCCTTTCAATTCCAAAGAACCTGAGGTGTGTATAAACCCGTATCATTACGCTCGGGTGGATTACCCAGGTATATTGTGATCCGGTTGTTCATGTTGCCCAGTCTTACCACCGGTTCTTGTCCCTAGGTATAATGAATACCCGGTACCACAGAATAATGGGGAGGAAACTGATGGACGACAAACTCAGGCGCCCTTTGATGCATCTAGGTCCGATGTTGGAACATCAGGTTAGCTCTGATTCCCCGAATTTCACCTGGAAGTTTTGTTTATGTGACTGTAATATGACACTTCGTTGGTATTTTGTTATTTTTCATTCATGTGTTTTATCTTCCCTAGTCTACACCTCATCGTGACTAGGTCGCGTTCGACCTTTGATTATATGAAAGGCTGTGTTTAGAGATTAACCGCAGTCCAAATACTAACTCTCATGGGTATGGTTAAAAGCTAAAGGTGTACATTTTGACACTGTTTGTACGACTTCACCAAACTCCACTTTGATCGACAATAACGTTCGAAAATGTCGCGCAGTCTCATCTTCTTCAACATCTTTGGACGAAAATGTAAATGCTGTACCAAAACTTAGTTGCTACCTCCCGTGTGAGAATTTACCGTTTAGAATGTATTCGCCTTTTTCATGCTTGTTCCAGGCTGTGCGACGTTGCTTATCCTGGTACTAATTGATGTATATTTAACTAATGTGAACTTGTCCTTCATCACACAATGCTTCCCTGCCAGTCTTCTACAGCACCGCCTCAGAATTTGAATTTATCAGTTAATCGATATAGGGAATCAAGGTAAAGTTATGAGTTATTAACGTCGACTGTTCAGTGAAGGTATGTAAGTCGTGTTATGCTAACACACGGCCTTTTGTCCCTTAGGCGCGCGTCCACATATAACGTAAGTATTTGAGAAGAAATATGTTATAAGGATGGAAGATTTGAATACCACTGCACATAAGTGAGGTGGACGCTTGGATGCAGATCATGTTACCAATACTATGCAGACATAACTGTTTACGATCGTGATATAAGTACCGGGAAAGCCGGAACATCAGCGCGAATTGTTTGTGATCTCAGGGATGCAAAAATGCGCTTTATTGGTCACGCCCCGGCAAATCTTAAGGTCTGCCCCCTTATGCTTCTTAACACTACTGAACATTTAGGTTACGCGTGCTTTGTTTTCAGAGTGACACTTGGTGACAGACCACGTATAATCTCTGTCTTGTGTGGCTGCATTCGCGGTAGCACTCCCATTGTGTGCACAGTGGTTTTGGGATATGTTCCTCGATCTGCTGGGACAGCGACTGATTGTTTAGACTAATACATCGTTCGCCGCAACAACAGGAAAATGTGTAAGACGTAAACTGACAGTCATCATGTTTTTCCTCTCTTGTGGACACTGGAGATGACATTGTACACCGGTTTATGCAGTTGAGATGCGTAGTGTGTTCTGTATATTGTGGTGTTAAAAGGATATTCTGGTTGTTTGGAAAACTGACCCCCGTTGAATTCCAAGGTTCCCGAATAATTAGGCGGATTATGTCAGTGGCACCGGGCGCGCTTTCGGGTTGTCGATCAAAGAATGGTCTTAGTGTGTATCTATGTGGGGCTACTGCGAAGTATGCCCAGCGAATGGGTGGTCACTGACATCAAGCAATCAGTACTGCTAGAGAATGTTTGGTTCGTCTGATAATCTGGCTTCTTATATAAGGTTACACAGGCTCTTTGACTGTACTATCAGTCTGATACAACTCGTCCGCGTTCACGGTTTGCTTATTCAGTGACCCCAGTGATCAACCTGGTCGGTGTTGGGGTTGAATTGAACGAAGGGGCTGAAGCTGTGTTTCGTGAATAATACTCACTTAATGACGAGCATTTTATCATCCTTGTTGGTTTACTCATGGTTAACGGGTGTTGTTCACTTTTTCAGCCTGTAAACAAAATAGCCATAGTATGGTTACAGCCAATGGTTAACCTCTTTTAAAATCATGTCCTTCGTAGTCTGCGCGCTTTATGACGGACATATATCACTGACTTCGTTACCAGTGCTGGACTTCGGTTTATAGTGATTTTTTCGATTGGGTTATGTATGTATATCATCAGCCCGATTATTCTCTCCTGTTTTCTTCATTTTCATTGTCAGCGCCTTTTTACTAAATGCTGTAAGTAGCCATTTTTTGTCAACGTGAAAAAGAATGTATTTTTCTCTGTCTGTGTGCTTTTAAATACAGATCCGGTATATTGCTAAACAGAGTTTGCACAACACCGGCTGTTTTGCATAAGACAAAAACTGTGATAGCCAACATGCTGACTAGTCATTGGTTTTGTGTAGACTGATCGTGAAATCGTTTCACTTTTTATTGAGTATGAAACCTTATAGAAAAGACAGTCGGTTCGTCTTTTTATTTTCATTTGTTAAATTGAGAACGGGATGCACTGCGTTCGTCTAACTAAATCCAAGCATTCAAATACGGAAGCCCGTCGAGTTGTTGCTGTTCACTTCGGCTGTAATGAATAACATCCTAGAAACCAGATTTCGGAAGAAGAAAAAAACGGACGAAACACAAAACTACATTAATTAGAGACAATATTCTGGAGACAGGCAACGCAGTTGATTAAATCTCGCTACTACTCCTGATGTCTTCTCCTTAATAATTCCAGTGGCACCCGTCTTCTGTACTCAATAGGGCAATCAAGACAATACATTTTGACTGCGTCCTCATACCATTAAGCAGTTACGAATAAGCTACCCTTCTGAGCGACAGAACAGTTTACTGTACACAAACACTGCAAATTTCTTTTTTTTCTGCGATAACCGAAGGCGTTCGTACCGCCGATGATAACGCACGTCTGCAAAATAAACGTATCCCTTCGCCGTTCACGCCGACGTTTCCTCAGAAACACCAACCGCCCTACAATCTCACGACAATTTCGACTGGAATGGTTACCCCAAAACAGGCTTTCCAACCGAATTGAGTTAGTGAATAGAAACAACACACCGATGTGACCACGGAACCGTTTGCCGAAACAATCGTGCCATCTGACATGGAAATGTACACGCAAATCAGATGACATCACTCATCTCTCTCGTCCATCTTTTGGCCGCTGCTCTCCGCGATCAGTAGCACCTGGTTGTTGCCAAACTTTTCAGCGGCTAAGGGGCAACAGGAGTCCGGGAACCAGCATATGTCAATTAGTGTAAATGGCTAAAGGCGGAAATACGACATTTCCCTATCAGAGTGTGCTAGCACGATAATTCTTCCCACTAAACGATGAATAATAGAGGGCTAGATTCATGAACGAAGCAGACGTACAAATTGGTGGAACAGCGACTGAATACTAACAACTTTCCTTTCGGGACTGAGATATGTCAAGCTATGTTTCTGGTTTTATCGCACCATTTGTGAATCGGAACATGATGTTCTATAGCTGTGTTGCCAACATGAGAAACCAGTGTGTGGCAGTTCTCAAACTCCTGACCTCGGTATTGAGTCGTATTTACATCTTACCAATATGTCCTGTGGCCAATTGGCTCTTGGGAAATGTTGAGGAGTATTTTAAACTGTGTACCGCGAGAAGCATTAAGTTTGGTTCGGATAGCGTTTCCACTCAGCGAATTGAGTGAACACGAGGACCCCGACCAGGCAGACGACACCTATCCAGCTTGCTCAATGAAACAGTCAAGATGCTCATATTTCGTGATCACGTTATTGGTTGACCACCACGCAGTTTCACGCAACTGTCGGTGGTATCATTGTATAATGCCCGGTACGGTAAACGCTCAACTGACTTGAGGAATACGTGACCCAGGCTGTGCGACGCAATTAGTTGATCAATTGATTGCGCATCTTGAGCGTTCCGGAATACGCGCTGATGCACGGCTGCATTGCTGATGTGATCATCCCACTTGATATGAGCAAACTGACAGAGATAACGATGACCAAACACAGCAAATCTGTTGACTCGTTCGTTGCGAGCAGGCCACGTTTCCGAAACGTAAAGCGGAACAGAACGTACACATGCATTATATACTCTTCCTTTCAACTGCAACTGAACATCTTTTTGACGCCACAGATGATGCAGGTTAACAAAGGCAACTCGTATATTTGCTGCATCTGCCAATATCACATGCTGACGAGATAGTGTTACCGAAGGATCTGAAAGCGCCCACAATCTCAAGTGGATTGCCTGCAATAAGGAACGTAGGAGTGAGAATGTCCCAGTCTTGAAGTAGTATTTTGCACTTTGTTCACCATGGTCTGCATGGCTTCAGCAGAGGGGCCAAGTAAGACAGTGTCATCCGCATACTTCACGTCAATCAATCTGGTACTGAGAGGAAATTCAACAGCAAGCATCTTGGACTCCCCAGCCGCACCTTCCTAAACGTCCTTCATGACAAAAGTGAGCAGCAAGGTGTAGATTGGACACTCTTGATAGACTGCTAAAATTGGTAAAAGTCCGAGATAATTGTCCATAAACCCTCACTCCGCTTGCGAAGTGGGCATACACTGATCTTATTAAGTTCACATATTTCCCTGGATATCCTTTGCAAAGAAGGCAATTCCAGACGATGTTACAGGCAACCGAAACCCAGGCAACTTTTAGGTCTAAAACATTCGCGGCTGTCGACTGCTTATTCGAGTGTCCATGCTCGGAGATCCGCAGCGGACTGAGAGTGTGATCAACGCACTCTCGACCGGACCGGAATCCTACCTGTTCTCCATGTATCTGACTTCCTCTGGATTCAGTAAACCTATGTACTATAAGGCCAGTGAGTAACTTGGATATAACAGATTAGATTGATGCCATTGTGGTTGTTTTATAGATTTCGTTCCTCATTTTTGAAAACGGGAGTTACTGTTGATAAGCACCAATCACGCGATACCCCCTTCAGTTATCCAAACCGTCTGAAGGAGTTTCGTTAGTTCTTATATCAGCCCCTCCTCACCATCCTTGACAAGAGAAGCAGAAGGGGGATCTCCTCCAAGGGTCTTGTTACGCTTCAACAACTTGAGCTCCAGGGCCACTTCTGTTTCCGACGGAGGACCGTCTGGAACACAATAACCGTTCGAATCCCATCGTCTACAAGGTCTGGTTGAGGCTGGCTAAACTATTTCTCAAAATGTTCAACTCACCTGTCAAGTCGACGCGATTGACTAGTGATGAGTGGACTATCTTTTTCACATGTGATCTCATTTGCACCTACTCCATGACCAGTATAACCACGTTTCTGTTATTACAAGGTGAATAGTTTCGTTCCATCTCTTTGGACTGTTCGACCAAGTAGTGCTCACGGTCTTTGCGCAAGCTTTTAGTCAGCTTTCGTTTAGGTTCTCGTCGGCCGTCGTCGTCGTATTGTTAGCCAGATGAAATCAAACGACGTTTGTTCAGAAGATTTATCAGCGTGACGGAAATCCAGTCCTGTCGCAACTTTACCGCTCTCTTGAAACATACCCTTTCACAGCATGTTTTCATAGTTGGTACGATTTGTTCCCACTGTTCGTTAGATCCTCTCGCATAACTTGAACTGGACAGTTTGTTCACCAGTGCTTTCCGGTAGGCGTTCTTTGCACTCTCCTCGCTCGAATACCGGTTGCCTATCTTGCATTCACGAGTGTACGACCTATGGGCAATTGACAAAACAAAACGGTCACGCACAACAGCATGGTCCGAGTCCAGGTGGTTACTCCAAAATGCATGACAGTCTTTAATAGATTGATGCCGTTTATAACTGACTGACATTTGATCGAGTTGTGACCACGACTGAAAAGCACAGGAGGTCTCGATGTAACACAATCCTTCTTCTTGCGTTAGAATGTGGCGCTCAAAATATAGAGACTATGATACACGCACAGCTGCAGCAGTCTTTCGCCACTGTCTGTGAGTTGTGTTCGAACACCATACATTCATCAGCCGCTCCTCTTCCTGAGAAAGACGACCAAACTGGGCAGTCAAATCGCCCGCTAGTGTGATGATGCTTGAATGTTTAGTGTGTCTCAGAAGGTCAATTAGGGCGTCGTAGAACATATCTTTAGTAGAATCCGTACAGATGTCCGTTGGAGCGTATGCAGATATAATAAGTATGCAACGCTTTTCTGATTTGCGTTGACAGATTAACCGATTTATTGAATCTGACAGCGCACAAGTGACCGTTCACTGGAATTCAATCGAGCAAACATTGTTCTGCTCTGGAACTCGGTGACCACGATGTTCATGTTCATCGTCACCAGAAACCCTGAGAGAGAAGCGTACGGAACGACAGTTATCTAGGGGTAAGCTGAATTGAATAACGGTGCTAGAATAGTAGTCTTGTCTCCGACACACTGCACACATCAAGCTGCAAACTTGAGAGAGTACTTGCTAGAACAGCTTGCTGACCGACTTTTCGGAGAATGCGAATATTGAAGGCGTCGATGTTTACCAGTTGCCGTGGCATTAGAGAACAGTCATCACCCGAAGATACAAGGAAGCCAGGAAACTTGGGATGTAACGTCGAGGGAGGAGGTCGTAATAAATTAATATTGTCACTGTCGTGAAAACAATTTCGGACACTTCCTGTTCAAGTATTCGGCAGAAAAAGGTTAACTTAAGGGGCACTACCTCGGGTCTTCGACTCAAAAGTCTGGCCTGTGAGACAACAGGGTATAGGGTTTTCTTGGGGAACCCTACTCGGAGTTAATGACTCAAGAGTCTGACTCACTTGACCTGGTTCGAAAACGCAGTAAGTAATATAGTAGTGCCTAACACCGAGCACTGCTGCACGCAGCGGATATATTCGGAACTACATCGGGATCTTATATTATGCCAGAATTTTTTCGACTGTATTAGATAATACGGCGGTGGTCACGGTCAACCGTTGGGCGATCGAAGTGCCCTTTGTTTGTAGGCATCTTTTCTAACTCCCTTCTTCTTGATTCGGAAGACGGCAGTGCAGCAACTATAAAAATAGTTCTGTTACATACCCATAGGATCGCGCCTCACTACCTAAACACTCCGGTACGGTCAGTATTACGACATATAACCCTGCGAGTACATCTGGTCTTCGTCTGACAAGGTTTCACCCGGAAAAACTAGATTCCCAGTCCGCGTAGCCCCCCGGATCGATACGGCGCATTAACCACCATGTCAAGGTAGCAAGATGGGTCAGATACTGTTGGTCCTGGACCACAGTGGCCGAAACAAGGACGATGGAGATGAGTGATTTCACCTGATGTACCCGTACATCCCCGTGTCAGCTAGGGAGATTGTTGGGCAAGGATGCGTTGGTAGTCCTTTATTTTTAATTCCCGTGGAATGTTCCGACTTCCCATTTTCTTTCCCGATATCTAGTTTGAAGACGATCCCCTCAACAACCTGCCTTGATGCTAGCGGTTCACAGGTTAAACCGGCATTTGATTTCAGCGGAGTCCCTGGAGCTGGTAAATGTGTAACAGAACGTTTCTCACAAGTTTACGAATAATATCCGCAATAAGCCGAGGCTTCGTCTCGTCGTCGATCGTAAGAATTGACTAACGGTGATAGGTAATAAACTGGAAACCGATTTTGTTTCAGAGCACCAGCTGACTCTTCAAGCTTGTCTGTAACACTGTGCCATGGCGTCCATCTGTCAGTGAAGCTATCAGCGAGTCAGACAATGAATCCAGAATGTTAGACCGCTGAGCCCAGCACTTTTAGGGCCAGTATAAGTGGCCTCCTGCTTTTACTGTCACACCCACAAACATGCAATGCGGTGCCCTTGTCAATGAATTTAGGGCTACCTGCCAAAACTAAAGTCCGCTCTTGCATCTCGGCTCTCAGACGCAGTAGGGCTGCTGGCCCAGATGACTGTGTCGGCACATTCCAAAGAAGGTATGAGCTATTAGTGGGGACCTTGATTCATGTTTTAGTTTGTATGGACGACTGAAAACCTCCCTCTGTGCTGAGATCACTCGGTGATAGTTCTTATATGCAAGAAAAGGGTTAGGGTTTTTACGAAAACCGTAATTAAGGTTCTGGTTTCCATTATACTTCGTCGACTCAATACAGCTCGGAAGAAGACATTGGGAAAGAACTGGCAGAGTTTCATCTTGGATGGAGATGTGTTGATCAAGTTTTTACTGTCCATCAGGTTGTGCGTCAGCGTCGTGCACACCAGTCGTATATACAGTTTCTATATTTCTTGACCATAAATATGCGTTCGATTCAGTGGATCGATCTACAGTTTTAGAGTTGTACGGTCCATCTACGTTACTACGGGCATTCCAGTACACACGGCAAATCGTTTGCAACGGTGGGCAACAATTTTAATCGGATATAACCTTACGATTCAGTATGTAAAAATAATCAGTTTTGGACACGCGGACGCGTTATCTTGACTCATCGCTGACAGACTGCGTGCTAAGACGTCTAAAGATACTGTTTTTTCCTCTGTGGAGGTCGATGCAGAAGTTAAATCTACGTTCACGGATTCTGTTCGCCACCTTCCCGTCACCTTCTTTGAGTTACAAAAACATACTCAAGCAGACTCTTGTTTTCAGCGCATTTTACTTTTCTTGCGAAGTGATTGGCAACAGGTCATTGCAAATTCAGACCATAAGCCATTTTGCCGCCGGAAGAGGGCTTTAACGCACGTCGATGGTTGTTTAATGTTTGGAGACAGAATAGTGGTACCACGCACGCTCCAAAACAGAGTTCTAAATCAGCTACACCAAGGCCACCTTGAAATCGTGCGAATGAAGTCCGCTGCACGTTGTTACGCTTATTGGCCTAATATGGACCAAGATATTGAACATCTAGTACGGCGGTGTAACAACTGTACCAAAGCTGCTAAGGCTCTTGTCAAAATAGACCTACATTCATGGCCGATCTCTTCTGCTCCTGGCGCACGTATACATATTGACTATGCAGGGCTCATTGATAATCAGTATTATTTCATTATTGTTGACTCGTTTTCCAAATGGCCGGAAATTTTCATGTTAAAGAATCAAACGATAACTTCCACAATAAAGTGTCTCAATCACTATTTCGCACAGTTTTGGGTTGCTGAAACGATTGTTAGCGACAACGGACCACAGTTTACGTCAGGTGAATTTTCTATTTTTTTTGTCGTTCTTTGGGCGTACAACACAAGCGTAGCCCAGTTTATCACGCTCAATCGAATGGACAAGCTGAACGGTTTGTCGACACGTTCAGAAGAAGTCTGACAATACTACAAGGCGAAGGGTGTGTATCAGAAATTTTGGACACATTTCGGCGAACATATCAATCAACGCGAAATCAAGCAATTCCTAACAAACAGTCACCAGCAGAAGCGTTCCTGGTACAGAAGACACTAACTTCTTTAAATACCATGCTCCCGTCAACCGTTTCGAATGAACCTAACCACAAAATGGAAAATCAATTTAATCAACACCATGAGACTCGTATGCACGTATTTCGCCCTGATGATTTGGTGTATATTCGTGACTTCAGGCAGCAAGCTAATCCTTGGATCCCAGGAACCGTGAGAACGAAAATCAGCCACGTACTGTACGCAGTGGACAATCAGGCAGACACACCCAGAAGACATATCAATCATATCAAACGCAGATACGCGACAGATGACAACTACGTAAGCAACGATTATGAACTGTTGCTAGATATACTCTTTGATACATTTGCTTTGCTGAAAGCGGAAACACCAGAACCTGAACAACCTGATATGCCGCCACCGGAGAGCAGTCCGAAAAGAAGACATTCAAGACGCACACGTCCCCCAATCCAGAGATTTAACATTAATCCCGATAGGCGATCGTACTTGTGACATTCTCCTTTTTTAACGGGGAAAGGTATACTGTCCATCTACATTGCGTCTTGTATGTGCATGCACACACACACAATCGCCAACTCACGTGAACCGTCCTGTTTCACACCTGCCGGTTGCAAAGGTCACGTTCACTGTAAACTCTATTCATTGTTACGTGTAATTCACTTTCATGCTCGCTCAGTCAGGATACACAAGGTTCCTCCTAAATCCTTTGAGTTCTCACTTCAGTGCGTAGTGCAGACTTAACAAGAGTCGCTTAAATGCAGGGATGTACTGAACAAGTATGTGAACATTTCGGCAGTTTATTCGCACACTTCAGCTCAGGCTGACGTCCAGGTTAAGAAGGCGATTATTTGGTAGTAGGTGTCATACAAGTCCTTTTTTCTGGTTTTCAAGTTTATACACAGGTAGATGGTTAGTCTATGTATTTAGGGTATCAACTAGTTGTATGTCACACCGAACATCCTTTGCCGGTGCTGCGGCCGACTGACGTATGGAGCAAGGTGGGCAAATGATGACTTGGCATAGAGAAATGCGGTCGTTCACGAAGAGGTCGACCTCTTTGGGTCGGTTTCGTTTCCCTGACTGAGGCTTTCTTGAGTTGCAGAATCAGTGACTGGAGACTGTTGATGAGATGATGGCTAGTTGGACTCAGCTGTATGAATGCTGTCGTTTTTTGGCCGACTTGTCTGTGGAAACCGTAATAAAGGTGCCTTCGTAATGAAGTCTTATTTTTGTTGTATAACATGCAGCTTCATTTGTGAATAGTATAGCACGACCCGCATTCGCGGGAACTAAGGACATATCTCAACGCCAGAAAAATCAGGAATCAGGAGCGACTATTGGAAACGTGCACATGCACTATGTGTGACGTGTCACCAAAGAGAAAGTGGTTACAGTACTGTCAAGGATATGAATACACGGCAGTTTTATAAAATAGTGTTTATATTCGTTGTCGTATAGTTTCACATACCTGTAATGCATGTATTGCATTAAACAACCTCCCAGGTCAAGCGTCTTTTGCGGTCATAACACCTTCAATTATAGCTCGGTTGTTCGTTCGCAAGATATGTGCCCCCTGATGTTGGGTGTTTAAAAATAGACGTATTTATTTTTGGCAATTAAGCCCCCTCCCTCTCTATTTGTTTTAGTTTAAAGCTTTTTTTTCATAGTTGTATGGCAGTTAAACCTCGGCTCAATCACTCATGTGATGTTTATGGTGATGATTATTCGCCCACGTTTCCAACATAACATGCGACAACACCTAGTAGGCTTGTGTTCCGGCTGAACAACGAACTTAACAATTTGATATACCCAACTTTTTAAACACTATCATTATCTTTTTTGTAGGTATGCAACCTGTTTCCTACCAAGAGCCAAAATATTGGTGCAGTGTCGTTTACTATGAGCTGAATGCACGTGTTGGAGAAGCCTATTTTGCCAGCCTTCCCAGTATCCTTATCGACGGATTCACGGATCCATCGCGCAGTTCCGGACGTTTTTCTCTCGGTCTTCTTTCAAACATAAACCGAAGTTTGACAGTTGAAAACACAAGGAAGCAGATTGGGAAAGGTTAGCTTAAACTTGTTTGTGCATGCATGTAAACCCCACTCAGGTTGGTGTATGTTTTGCTCTTGGCTGCCGATTATTTAGAGTTATGCAAAGCAATGCGAACTTATTTGAGTACGCACACTCTTGCACTTTAGTGTCATTCATTTTGGTTATACCCAAAATACAATCTCAAGGTTCTTTCTGTTTGAATTCGAAGTCCACTCTACACAAGAATAAGAATGATTTTCCAAAGTGATTTTCTGTTCAAAAAGCCATTTATTTGAGGTATTTTATTCACTCTTTATTTACGAGGCCCGCCTGTTTCATCCCTTTTCCTCTTCCATTGGTCGTGGGCTTTTCTGATATATCAAAACGAGGGTGGACATTGACGTGGTTTGAAAACTTGCGTACCTCGATGACCTTTTGTAGGGCCAGTCCTATTGTACGCCTGCGAAACCTGGTTCATTCGCGTGGAGGATGTTTATAGAGTATCTGTTTTCGACCATCGGTATCTCCGAAACATTAGCGACGTGTGATGGGAACACCGTGTCACCAGTGACGAGGTTCGCCGACGTGTTTTCGGAACGGCTGATCTCTGTCGACTCTTAAGCTTACTAATCTCGTTTCACAGGCTGCGTTGGCCTGACCACATTTTATAGATGTCAACCTACCGCCTGCTTTATTGTGTCTTGTCTGAGAGTGATGGGTTAGGTTGAAAGCGGCAGCGCGGTGGTCAGCGTATGACTTGGGTTCGGGGTATGAGGACATTCACTGTGGAGCTTGCTTCAGTGGACGCTCCCGGCTTCCTGGCTGGGGTCTAAAGGACAGTGAACATCTCTGGCTGGAGACGCTGTTTGATATGACGAAAATCAGAAGCCAGCAACGCTTTTGTTGCGAGTCTCTGTGTGCGTCGTAATTTCCTTTACTCCTCTGCATTTTTCTTCCTTCCTCAAGCAGCACATCACTTTTTTTCCCCTTCTCGTATTGCCGCACGTCCGCCACTCTGTGGTTTATCACGTATTGGACGTGTATATATTAAATATATATGATCTGTTGGGCTAGACCGGACGGTGTGATTAGCTTACTGACAGTCACTCCTGTCAGTGGAGAGCTGATCAACCAATCTCCTGATCTTTTAGGTTTGGGGGTTGGGAAAAGCTAGTATATTTTTCATCGGTGTTACTAGTTCTAGTCCACTGCCACTCACCGCTACCTTGCGGTACAGGCTCTTGAGCTGAAGGCTCTGTCCAAGAGCTCTAATCGTTCTGTCGTATAGGTATGGGCGTCACGACAGTATCTTAGGCCGCACACAACCTTGAATACTCACGTCACTAGTTCCATATTGCATCGACCGGCTCGTCCCATCTGCTGCATGCGACGGAGTTGATATGTGAAGACTTGCTATTGCAGACTTATTCCCCCCTGCCCCATCCAATTTAGCCCGATCCCTTCCCACATTACTAGTAATTACTCTTTAGATACCACAGCGGATATAGCTACTCATAATAACACTGTCCTGGTAAGTCCCATCTCTCACCATCCTGTCTTCCACCCCTTTCATACGCTGCTTAGGCCTGTAGTGAGGGTTAATGTAAGCGCCTTCAATGTTCGCAATCTGAATTAGGTGGGTCAACAGACTGCTCTTGTGTGGGCGTTAACCAGGTTAAATGTATGTATTAAACTGACAGCACCCACACTATCCACTCGATGCTGGCTATACATTTCTAGTGACTCCATGGCAGCCGCCACCGGTCAAGCTGGAGTTGGCATAGCCCTCCACACAGCGACCACAGCCGCATTGGCAGGTTGGATTACCGTTATCCGTAAATTTTATGTTAGCAGCTTGGCAGGCTCTGTTTTAGTGAAATGTTGTTTAAAAAAGCAAGATCTTTATTGTCCAGTTGTGATGTTCCTGCGCCGCTCACGCGTTCGCGTTTATGAACCGGAATTCTAGTTCACAACGCAGCAAGTTCTTCAATTAAGCATCGTGCATTTCTACCTGGTTCTGTGCGTGTCGCTGACGCTTTCTGTTATGTATTCTTCCTTGCCGTTGCTCGCCCGTTTGCCCGGTTTCGTTAAGTGATAACTCGTTTGGTCGCCCAATCCATCGGATGTGGGCTTTGGCCATATCTCATCATCACGTCAAGATATTCCACTGAGTGTTGGAATAATCGCATCTGCGAATTGGTCATCCATCGCACTGTTAAGACTAGCTGTGGATGCCAAGTCCCCAGAACCGTTTTCATTGTCTACATATGTTCCAACTGACTGCACTGAGGTCGGTGTCAAAGACAGCGTTTACTCGGATCTAGCTACTCTCTTTAGGTCGACACGTAATTCTGTTGGCAGATATCTGTCCACGTTGACCACTTTGGTGAAGCCAAATCTCCCTTGAGTGGCAGATTTCGGATAACATCACATCCTGATAATGATGGGCGACTGTTGCAACTGTGCGCTAACCATAACCCATTTTTAACTAACATCAGTGTTGGACATCTTTCGCGTCTTTGTTAAAGTTGGTGCCTTCTTTCACTACATCTGACTTGGTCTCAGATAGATCACACAACTGTTAGCTAACGACGGTGTGACTCCACTCAGGACTGTCGTTCTTATCGGGACACATACTTGAATTCAGACCATGCGTTAGTATTTTGTTTAGCTCATATTCTTCATGACCAACGATCCCTCGACTGCAACTACTGGCTGTTGAGGATCCGACCAGCCAGGCAATAAAGCATAAGTAACGAACAAGACTAGAATGTAGCCTTACAAGTTCTAACCGCAAAATCCTATCAGCTGCCGAACCTGAATCTTACAGGAAGTTTATAATGTAGATACTACAGTACATGACACTGTGGTTTGTGGTTTAAACAAACCTGTGATTTCAGAGAAGTTCCTAGAGCTGGTAAATGTCTAACGGAACACTTCTCACAAGTTTGCGAATAATATCCGCAATAAGCTGAGGCTTCGTCTTGTCGTCGATCATAAGAATTGACTAACGGTGATAGGTAATAAACTGGAAACCGATTTTGTTTCAGAGCACCAGCTGACTTTTCAAGCTTGTCTGTAACACTGTGCCATGGCGTCCAAAGGTCAGTGAAGCTACCAACGAGTCAGACAACATACTTATCCATAATGAATCCAGAATGTTAGACCGCTGAGCCGAGCACTTTTAGGGACAGTATAGTTGACACCCTGCTTTTACTGTCACAGCCACAAACATGTAATGCGGTGCCCTTGTCAATGAATTTCGGGCTACCTACCAAAACCAAAGTCTGCTCTTCCATCTCAGCTCTCAGATGCAGTAGGGCTGCTGGCCCAGGTGACTTTGTGTCGGCACATTCCAAAGAAGGTATGAGCTATTAGTGGAGACCTTGATTCATGTTTTAGTTTGTGTGGACGACTGAAAACCTCTCTCTGTGCCGAGATCACTCGGTGATAGTTCCATTATACTTCGTCGACTCACTACAGCTCGGAAGAAGACAATGGAGAAGAACTGGCAGAGTTTCATCTTGGATGGAGATGTGTTGATCAAGTTTTTACTGTCCATCAGGTTGTGCGTCAACGTCGTGCACACCAGTCATATATACAGTTTCTGTATTTCTTGACCATAAATATGCGTTCGATTCAGTGGATCGACCTACAGTTTTAGAGTCGCTTAAACGCAGGGATGTACTGAACAAGTATGTGAACGTATCGGTGCTTTATTCCCACACTTCAGCTGTGGTAAACTGTCAGTTTCGTCACCAATAGTGGTGCACTTCAATGCTGTACACCTCACCATTTTTTTACTTAAAAAAGTTGTCGCGCACAAAATAATGGAGGACTGCAGTCGACATTCACAAGATTTTGGCGTGGAACTCCTATCTGGTAGAATGATTAATCTGGATTATATCGACGACACGATATTGCTGTTTGATAGCTTTTAATCGGCACAGGCAGTGCTAGGTGTCACTCTGCTAGACACTGGAATGTACTTTTCAGCCTGGGGCGACAGTGTCTGTTTAAAATTGCTTTGATTTTATTTCGGATATTGATGTTGTGTGGAGGGTGTTGACCGGTTTGAGAAGTTTGTGAGGTTACGTAGTAGCGCTGGGGATATTTCATTTGTTGATCATTTCGAACTCCCACTTAAGCTTCTGTGAACTGATTCTTATCCAGCTCTGACAATACCTCACTTGAGTTAAGTAACAGTTCCTACTGGGCCCCGAAGCTCAAAATAGGCTCTTTTCTGGTGTTTTTCTATCTACTGTCTCCTTCGTGATGTATGCTGTATGTGCACTGCAGTTACTCTGTTAGTTCTGTTTTTGATACGAGGTTGTGTGCACCATTAGGTTCCGCTGTACGTCGCAATCGATCTTCCGTTTATCCTTCAATCGTCGTCAGCATCATTAATTTTACATCACTTCCTCGGTTCATTATTGTGAATTTTCAACAAGTGCACTGCCCGTGCAGCTGTTTACATAGTCGGGCTTCACAGTCAGTGCGGACCGTGCAGTTGTCATCTTCGTCAGTCTACACTGTTGTTCTTAATTTCTGTCTATCATTTTGGCTGCTTGTCACGCGTCTTTTTCCGTGTCGCCTTCATCCATCGGTCTGGCTGTCCTCATCCTCGGATCACTTGCCATGGGTGGTTAGAAGATAATTACTTTGCATAGGCTGATTGGTTTGATTGATAGAATTCGAAATGCAACAAAGGCGCCCATGAGAGGACTGATTGGGTGACAGGTCAACCAATTTCCTTTTGTATGCATGTTTTTGTGTCCCATTCGGCTCCAACCCATCATTTCATCAGAAACTCTGCTCCGTTACTGTCATTGGTGCGTGTACATCATCCGCACAAACACACACACACACACAGTTTTCTCTTCATTTTACTTTTGTCCCAATTGTCTTTACACCTGTTTGTTCCCATCAGAATTAATACTGACTCGTGGTGCACAGTACCCACTTGTCAGGCTTCGAGTTGGTGTGTATTTGTAGGTACGGCTTTATCGTTCCGATCGAATTGCCGTTGGGTATGTGCTACTTGTTGGGTTTAATCAACTTGGTTTTTAACGGTATTTTTTGTTGTCACGTAGTTTGTAATGTCACATGTGAATGGTGGGCTTCCGAGTTGCACAGACTCAAACTAAGACGTGTGAAATTTCAAAGTCATAAATTCGCGTATCGTACGTAGGTGTTTTGTCCGTACTGGTAAACCAGATCGACCTGCTGTTGAGGTAACTACAGAGAGTGTTATCCGTTTTTCGTATTCGTTTCATGTACACGCCCATTCGGTTGTCTTACCTGATTATCTGTCTGGATTTTTAATTCTGTATGAAATCATCGACAGTTGTTTGTCAACGTACACCTAACATCTCAGCACAAAACGTTTGATGCGCCCGTTTTTAGCCTCTGAATTCCTTAGCCTTTCTGACTCGTTGACGTTTGTCCCACTTTCTCTAATTTCACATATGTTTTTCGCTTTCCTTCTGTTCACTGACTCGTTTCTGAAAATGTGAATCATTTGTTTTTCAGTCGTTTTTTACAACTCTTCCTGTATCTATCTCGGTCCGCGTGACAACTAACCATTACGTGCATCTTGTCTGGCATAGAATCTCTTGTACATACGGTCTGATTCGGTCGGATCAGTTCTTTACCTTGCCGAATAGCATCCTACACATCCGCATCCAAAGGCGCTCACGTATTATTCCATAAACTAGAACCTTTAAATTTTCTATTCCAGTTCTCCTCCCATCTCCAGTTGGCGCCAGCATATTATGCGGTTCAGCATGACAGACCGAACGAACGAAGCTAGTTGTTGCCTAGGGTTGGCTGCCGTGCTTTTATATCTTAGAGTGTGTTTATGCGTGTGTCATCATCTTTTTGCATAAGAACACTCTGGTAGACGCACTTATAAGCACGGTTCAGTGTGATATGAATCCTGGTTTTGCTTCCTTTCCCGTTCGCGCTGGACAACTCATGCGTCGATTGTCCGAGCCCTATGTTGGCACCATATTTGTCTGTGGTTTCCTGTTGTTCGTGATGCCCAATTTGACTTGAGATTTCTAAAGTGAACCTGATAACTTCTGTGCCTGTATATTGTCATCCTGTTACCCGTTACCAGCCGGAGTCATCTTGGGCTTGAGTGGTAAGGTTTGGTTGTAGCTCGATTTATTGCATTTATGGTCATTAGGTATGTCCGTCCCCTACTTGTTCAATTTTATTGGGGTGGCTATGCTTGTTGGATTTTCCAATGCTTTGGTTGTTGCTTTCGTTTATACTCCACTAAGTATTTGATTATGTTATCGTGGATCACTTGTGCAGTGTGTGTGAGCGGTTTCTGATCGTAATATTTATGTCATTTAACGCAAGAGTCAATGAGTAAGCAGTAAGTTTAATGATATTGTAGCCAATTATATCAACGGAATACTAAGTTTTACTTACTGATGAGTGATCAGTGGTTTAGACGCCTTAAAATGGAACACCGTTTAAAATAAATCGCAAATTTCGCGTACGTGTCTTTGAAAATCTTCAGATCCACTAAATATAAGCGAATACAAATGTGCCATTTCAGACGAATTTTGATGTAACCAGACACTTAAGTCTTGCTCTTCAGAACACAAACTCTGATCACGTTCTTCGGTGAACATCTAGCATTGGGTTTTCTCAAACCAAATGTTAGTCTTGGAGTTGGCCGACAATTTGACACGAAACGTGTGATCCGATCGGCATAGTCTGGCAGTTTTCGCCAGATGTGCGACAGATCTATGTCCGAAGGTTGAGCTGACCTATGTTTTTCGGCTAACTGCTACGAGGGTGTCGCTGATCGAGGCAAGCAGCCAACTGATTGTTTTGATAGCACTTCAAAGTGGTGTGGTGTTATACACCTTATCTTCCTAATGGGCAAAGTGATGTCACCTCATCGTCATCTCGCCGTTAGTTTGAGGCATTTTTCTCTCTTCAATAACCTGACCGCTGAGGTTAATGTTTTATAAGTACATAAATTTCCAATTAGCTTTACAGTGAAGATGTAACGGTTAGTTAAAGCCTGATGGCGATGCCATCTGTGAATATCCCAAATATGTTATGAGTCCATTTGTTCCTACTGTGAGCTCGATATGGTGACGACACCAACCAGCGGTGGTTCTAGTTCCGATTGCTCCTGTCTATATTTAAGAAGCCCGACTGTATTATCCAGTCTTTAGATCTGACATTGTATGCCATATAGCGTCAAACTCTTAGAAGTATAACCGTAGAAAACACCCTTTTTTTCTGTTCCCAAATTAGCAGTCCATATTCATCTAATATATGGCAACCACCGGTATACAAACCCTGTCTTCTTAAAAGTCATCTTTAGCGTTTAGCCTCGTCGTTCAAGCTTTTCATTGGTTTTAATTACTGAACAACATATTTTCCGAAATTACTTGGCAGTGTTTAGACTTCCGTTTTAAAGTCAATGACTCACTCCAAACGTCAGGTGAGTGAGATGTGTCTGGCGATGTTTGTGCAGTTGATTAAGCTTTACTCGCTCCCCATTATGGTCTAGATGTCAGTGAACTTTTATGGCTACATCTAATCACACGCCTAATTTGATGATGGAAGTCTTCCTAATTTGCACTCTAAACCTACTGTGTTAGCATGTATTCGATCAGTCTAACAAGTTATTGATTTTAGTCTACTACACGACTTTGGGACATCTCAAATGCTCACTCTATCGTATCAGATGAGAATTACGCTTGAGTGACCGCTAGCTTCATTGCGTCGGCAAAACTGCACTATCAACTGGTGTGGAGATGACCATAACTGTTTCAAATCGATCAGCGTGCACACTTGATCGCAGCCCTGGCGTTCAGATAAACCTTTCGACTAACTCATTTCGAAAGAAGCGTCAGACTTGAGTTTGTCTCTTATTAGAGCATTAGTGCATATTCTCGTCCGGACCGGAATTCGCACTCCAACCTTCGTACCTGTGAGATTAATGTGTTAGCCATAACGCCGGTAACCTCGCGATAGATATGACTGGATGATCATATCCAAACGCTCAACCACAACTTTGTTTGAGTGATGTTCAGCTTGCCCGATCATTTTGAA
Source organism: Paragonimus heterotremus (assembly GCA_013368495.1). Lineage (NCBI taxonomy): Eukaryota > Metazoa > Platyhelminthes > Trematoda > Plagiorchiida > Troglotrematidae > Paragonimus > Paragonimus heterotremus. The sequence continues at coordinate 63,092 of LUCH01000819.1, forward strand.
TAGAGAATAGACAGAATTGCTCCGTCCAATCCAGTCGATAACCTCGTGATCAGGATCTCTCAGAACATTCAGTTAGTGCATTTGATGTTGACCTACCCATAGTTTGCTGCATGATAAATGATTCCGTTCTTTACTGATCAGAGTTCGAATGTCACGTCTACTGTAGCCTCTGGATTTTCGGGAGACCAACACCAAGACCACTAATCCCTTCGTCATCATAGTATTGTAGATTTCGAAAGGAAAACGTCACTTATTGCAGCCTAATGCTTTATGAAGACACGGAGGCCGTCAGTGTATTCCGTCATTGATCGATTTCGAACTGTTCAGACACACCTCTGTGTGGTTTGGTTTTGGCACACCATGATTATCGACCCCATATGGGAGACTTTTTTGTCTGCCCTTCCGGTTCGTTTTCTACTCGAGTTACGTCCTTCTTATCTCTAATTCCGGCTGTCACCGATCTGCCTTTCTTATTTTGGCTTATCGTGTAACCGTGTGAGTCGTACTCAGCGCTTTCCAATTTGATAGCTTCTCACGACTTCTACGGTTTGTGTTTTTTCCAACCCATACACCCATCAAATAAATCAAGAGAGCACATGCCAACGTAAACATTTCTCCCCATTTGTTCTCTTAAACTAAAGAAGGATGATTTCATCAGCTTGAGGCATACAAATATCACTTTCCCGCTGAGGACACGTGGATTGCTCCTGCTTAATGTTACGGATTTGAGCAATTACTCAATTGGTCAAATGACGGCTATCGTCTATCCGGTGCATAAACCGGTAACAGTATTTAAGAGAAATCAGTTCATATATATTTACCTTACGGCAGCCGCTTCATCAGTTCAGGGCATTATGCGTCCTTGCTTTACCATGTTGTCCGGTAGTTTACTCTGTCCGAGTGTTACTGTTCGATCATCCCCACCCATCTTCTGGCCTCCAGATAGATGTGGTCACGACGATCCACTACATTGACAGATTTGTGTATAGGCTCTTCCAAACTGTGTGAGGTTGAACAAACCAAACCAGAGTGTTGCTTTCGACACTAAACTTCGTGGTTTGAAAGCCAATTTAATAATTTTTTCTTTCCATTTCGTTCTCTTCTCGGTTTATTCAGGACTACATTTGTACACACATGGTGGAGACGTGTATGCTGAATGTCTGTCAGACAGTAGTGTGTTCGTACAATCCCGAGAGTGTAACGAGCGCCATCGATTCCATTCAACCACTGTGATCAAGATTCCCCCTGGTGGTTCTCTACGCATCTTTTCCAATCGCCACTTCGCTCAGATCCTCAGCTTCACTGTCACACAAGGTGTCGAAGCCACTTATGATCTAATCCGAATGTGTACTATTCGTATAAGTTTTGTCAAGGGTTGGGGCGCCGAGTACCATCGTCAGGATGTCACTTCAACCCCCTGTTGGATCGAAGTTCATTTGCGTGGTGCCTTGTTATGGTTAGATCGAATTCTGCGCCAAATGGGTCCGTGCCGTAATCCCATCTCATCTGTCTCTTAATTACCTGTTCATCCACTGTTTCACAGATTTTCGCGGAACGTGAGATGTCCTGTGCAGCAATCACTGTGATGTGCAATACAACTTTGGTGTTCGCCTATGCACATAATCTGCGCCGTCACATAGCTATTGCTGTGTCTGTCACTTTCTATATGCATCCTATTTCTACCTTTGTCCCTGGTTTCCACCCACCACTCCTATCCTTGACAGTAGTGGCTTCGCGAAACTCTATGGTTTGATTTCATTTGTTAAGATTTGCGACCTTTCTGCGTGAAAGCTTTCCATGCGTGCGTCCTGTGCTAACTGCGTATTCTATCCTCTCCATTCCGCTCCGCCTCCTACTACATATTCCCGTAAGTAAGTAGGTGTTGTGTTCGCATTTCGTCTTCAATCCAGTCCAACGTGATCTTTATGTGCTGCTCGTCCACGTTACTTATCCAATGTGCGTTATCGCCTTAAAACACTGACTTGTACACACGTATATAATATACATATATGTATGCTGGTGGACTACGGTCTTTGGCTACCGTCACACTAACAGTTCGAACATTATCCTCGTTTATCATTCTTATAACCTGCCTATCATGACGAAGACGGTTCACGTTTGTTGATTAGATACTTGTCTGTTACCGTTCTAGTAATTTTATGAGGGAGGGACACTTATCTTGTGAATTTAGTTGAGAATGGTGAATAGCTTAGGCAAGTATCCTTTACTACGCACATTCATTTGGTTCGAAATATCTTAATTGGAACGACTTTTGGCCAATAAGTCGGAGGTCACAGTTGCATCGAATACGCAACATAATCAGCCTAAGTGTGGCACAGTAGATCATGAACTATCAATCTTTGTTGTGTTTTTGCGCTTCCTGTTGGCATGGTAAATACCATTCAGCTGTGTTCGTTTTTTTTACTGTAATATCGTTTTGGATGCGATCTGTACGTTTGCGTACCTATGATTCACCCGTTTAACATAGTGTGTTTGTCACCGAATTTTCTTGCTCACAAAGTCTGGACGTTTGGATTTTAGTTTAACAAGCAGCATCTTAGACAACCTTGACTATTGTAATGTTTTACTTGTCATTGTCAAATGTTATCCTCCGCTGGATCATGATTGACAATCGATGTTCGTTTTGCTCACTCTCCTGTTTACAGATAAATATTTTTACCACAATATTTTATCTACAGACGTAGTCTTCGGCATGCATCAGTTACTATTGGATCGAGTCCGTTTCATACTGAGCGAGAGCGGAATTGAACATAACCATTTATCCAGTGGCGCATGTTTGATTTTCAAGGTCAATCACTCACTGACCATGATAAACGAACAAGCCGTCATTTCAGTGATTGACTATAAACACGTTTTTTGAAAGACTGAAGTATTGTGTTATATTCCTATCGGGTACTTCAAGGCATTGAACTGTCGGCATGTTGAAGCCTTCACTTTAATAGTGAGATGGTGAATTTCAGGCAACTTTGTCACTCCTGTTGTGGAACGTTACCAAGTAGGCGTCGATAGTGAATTATGTGACCCAACCTGGATAAAGCGAGTAACAATAATAAGCTCTCCTGTTAAGTTAGTCCATTTTGATCAAAATGGTTATTACGCGCGTTCATCTACGAGGTGAGCCACTTTTTGCTTTTGAGACAGATTTCTCAACGGGGCTCTTTTTTTCGCTAATACATTTATGAAGGCCATGTTTACATTAGTGAGGTTATTTTTAGTGTGATCGGTTAGTGAGATAAGACCACCATGTTTTTGTGTTCCGCTTCGACAATATAAGTGTAGCGTGCCGTTCATCGTTTCACTGTAGCTTACAAATGTTACACCTCTAAAAAAACCTAGTGTCTTTGTCTATCAGTCCGATATATAGACGGCAGTTTGACCCCTCTGGTTTCTAAAGGATATGCTATCTATTCATAGCTCACCGTTGAAACGATGACCTAATCCGGTCAACACGACTCTGATTGACTACAAAAATCAAGCGTCCTGTGTGATGAATTGTCTTGAACTTCATCCAACTGGCCACATTGTTGCAACACTTTAGTTGTGTGAGGTCCATTATTTTCAAAAGTATGCACACGAACAAGACATCACCGAGAACGGGCAGTCAAGCGGTTGGATCAACTTTGAACGTTTAATTAGCCAGATAGGTATACACTCTACGTGCTGTTTCTGGTCTGTCTGTTGTGACTTTACACTCGGATACCGAGGTTTGACATAACACAACTTCTGACTATGGTGCAGCGTGAGCTCATCTGATAATAACCATCAGATGAGTCGGTTGCGTCACCTTACTGGGGACGGTTTCACGAGAGAAGCAAAGATAAACTTAGATGCGATTGTCAGTGAGAATATGTATGAGACCGATTTAGCATCCATGATTCCAGAATAAATTGTGAGCAATCGGTAATTTGTTTTACTGATGGTATTTCACTTCTGACACAGAAGCTTCTTCAGACCAAATGAACCAATTACAAATCTGATGGTAGCTAGACGCAAGCATTTAAACGAAGCAGATGGTCATGGGTCAAATGTGCATAGGCGTGGGACAATACTAGGTTCGAATTGTTAACTACAGATGGGAGACACATGCACGGTCAGACAGATAGGTCGGTCAAAGGGTAGATTGTTTTTTGATGAAAGTAGATAGGGGAATCATAATCGTGATGTGTTAAGATTGTGGTCCAATCCAGTCATCAATGCACGTCAGTGTGATCCATCCCAGGCCGACCACCATGTGCCAGAGAATTCAGTACCATCAACTCTATTTACAGCGTGCTTGACCTTCGCAATTTCGGTGGCCTCTGCAACTAAACGCTCCTGTGTAGTTCTAAGCCTTCTAATTACCTAGACATTTCTTAGAGCGACTTCATGACCCACGCCGAACATGTGACCAGCAACTGCAAAATCCCTGATCATGGCATGGTGTTTTAATTAGTTTCGGAGTGCTTCTCTAATACTCCTTCAATGCTCGTTCACCCTAGTTCTCGTGCATTTTTTTCCCAGCGTTAAATTACGAACAGTTCTGGCATTTCCTTCTATATACACAGTTACTAGTGCAGTGGAGTTGAGCGATTGTATTATACCACTCATACCGCGGCTATTCAGTAGCAGGTGCAGGGCATATTCTTTGACACCGTACAAGCCACAAGAAGACTGCAGGGAGGATCATCGAGGTGCAGCATCACTCATAACGGTCCCTGCTACTTAGTGGAACTGAGCATTGACATATGTGGCAGCCGAGACTGTCTGAGGCCGAATACGGCGTGCAAATGAGTGGTTTTGTGACAGGTCTGGTTTACATGCTTAAATCATGTATTGCCTTGTCGAATAAATAACCCTTGTGCCATTCGCGTTCTTGGATCACAACACTAGTTCTCTCAACAGGAAAGCGATCCGTAAGGCGCACCAAGATTCTACGTAATGTTACCCCCTTTTGATACGGACTTCGTTCAAGGTCGCACAAACGACCTCTAACGTCTCTTCCTTGGATGAAATGGCAGTGGTGCTTTTTTATTCTCTTGATGTTTTGAATGATGGGTTGAGTATACGTCTTAATTGTCTTTTAACAAACTGTTTGAAGCAACCTGTTTATTGAAGTAATCACTACCTCTTTCCGTGCTATCTTTTTTGCCAACCGCACCAGTGCACAGATGCAAGGCCTTGTGGAACATTGAACTTGCAATGTTACTATACATTTGTTTAGTGTAAGAGGATTTATAGCTGAGAATGTTAGATACGTCTGTGGTTTTGTGATAGACGGTGATCTGAACCAGACAGTCCAGAAGTGATAGCTGACCACTACTGAGTTCCATATAGTTCCTCTGTCCATCTGATATTGTAGAAAGGTCTCAACCCGATCTCGCTTCGTAATCACAAAAGCGTCGTCTACACAGCCCCATCAAACTTTCTGTAGGTTGTCAGCTTGACTCAATATCTTCTCAAATTGTTCGACATAAATGTTTGCTGAAATAGCGGATATTAGGGATTCCATGACAAATCCTCTTTTGTGAGTATATAATTTCAATTCATTCATATCTAAACATGCGATAACTAAGTTTGTTCTGCCCTCCAAGGTAGTGTTGCACGATACTAACTGTCCGGTTGTTTCTAATGCTGTTAACTGGGATACATCAAAACTAGCGAGCACTTCATAGTGCTCTACGGAAGTCAAGCTACTTCTGTGTACAAATTCATGAGTTTTTGACAGATTACACGATCACCTCGTTAGAAGTTGTAGAACTCCTGCCAAATACCTTGCAAGTTTTCATAATGGAGAGTCAGTCCCATCAACAATGAATCCGAGTGGCGCACGGGCTTTGCGGACTTTTTGTCGGTCTTGGATCGATCACACTGACGTGCATTGATGACTGGATTGGACCACAATCTTGACACATCATGATTATGATTCCCCTATCTACTTTCATCAAAAAACAATCTACCCTTTGACCGACCTATCTGTCTGACCGTGCACGTGTCTCCCATCTGTAGTTAACAATTCGAACCTAGTATTGTCCCACGCCTATGCACATTTGACCCATGACCATCTGCTTCGTTTAAATGCTTGCGTCTAGCTACCATCAGATTTGTAATTGGTTCATTTAGTCTGAAGAAGCTTCTGTGTCAGAAGTGAAATACCATCAGTAAAACAAATTACCGATTGCTCACAAGTTCTTCTGAATTTTGGGTTTGATAAATTCGTGCTTGCAGCTTACGCCTCGTTTTCTTCATTTCGTTCAAGCTGGTCTATGACAACGTGACTGAGCGCTTTTCACAAATGTCTATTGACAACTCTGCTAGGTTAAAATAAGGTATTACTGATTGCCACTGTTAGTGTTCCAGAGTAGTCATCAGGTGAGTATGATCCATCCACGTTTGTCTACGTAAGCAGCGTTATGGTTTATTTTATCGCCAACCATGAGCTAACTGCGTTTCCTCCAGGCCGGCACCCGCAGGACTAATAGCTGTATCATTATCCGAGAATTGTTTTAAACACTTCAAGTCTTATGCTTTCAGTTATTGGTAAGTAGTCGGGGATTTGGTTAATTTAAGTAATTCGAAGGGGGCCGACTGAAAAGTCTATGAGAATGCGACAGCTGCAATCAATCGTAGGTGATGTTCAATCTGTATGAAAATCAAAAATCCCCTACTACCCATCAGTAATTTAATTAAGTTGAACTTCATATTTGATAGCAGCTGTCACATTCAGTTATCTCAGGCCATAGTGTTTGGTGCTGTATCGCATGCCGTGTCCGATACAACTACGAGGTAGTATGTGTGGCCGTTTTTGCACACTTGTCCTGCGATCCAATCGCTCAGTATTACCTTTTGCTGAACTCATTCTCGGTAACATGAGTTGCTGCACGACCAACTTGCTTATGCAACCGCTTTCCCGGAATCTCCGAACATTTTAGAACAGCCTGATCATCTCTATTCTTTTTCAGCCACCCTCTTCGTGTTAATTTCCCTAATCCAGTGCTTTTCTGTATTTGGGGGGGACTGACTGACAATGGTATTTTTACTTCCCTCGTTTTTCGACGCGCAAAATAACGAGTCGGTGACAACGATGTTTTTCTTTCTTGCGAACCTACAGCAGATCCTTCAACTGCCTTTCCAATTCATGCCAAACAATAAATTGACTTTCACATTACGGGCGGCTCCAACTCTCAACCCCAGGCGCCACTGTTTGATCGGCGCACCTGTCCATTTGTGCTGTATGCATACGCATACATTTTCGATCGATTAGGTCCCCAAACGAATTAGTTCAATGTACAATTCACCTAAACTGGAAGTGTTGAGGCTGCAGTTAATCTTGTACAGATTGTTTCAATTTGAGCATATTTTTTGCGGTCGGTCGGTTAGAACCATGATTTCAATTTGGTCAGCCGTGCTCTGTGAATAAGACAAAACCGATGTTGTGCTAGTTCAAACTTTTCACATGAAACCTCCGAGTTTTCCCATATCGTTCTTGAGTGACGCTTTTTGCCGATTCTCCTGCTCAACAATGTTGCTATATTGGTAATGAAAAAAACGTTTCACGTGTTTCAGCCCCATCCGTATTCAGTAGAGAGATTAGGTGTCAACCAGTTGAATCGAGTGTAGTAAAGAGCGAATGGCGCAGTTGTTCACATACTATAAATTCGAAGCTTAGTCCTCTCCCCTGGTCTAAAATATGCATGTTCTGCTGAAAGCAATACTCCATGTCCGTGGATCGCCTTTTATTAGGATGAATGAGAACTAATATGGAACAGTATTCTCAGTAGAAGGTAGTTTTGCGCTTAGTTAAGATACGTGACTTCTTTTGTCCATGAGCTTGTTTCTGGTTTTCATTGGAACCAGACTAATGTCGCACCAATGGGGCATTACATGAGATACCTATAGATGGAGATTTGTACAACTGTTTACGATTTGCGTTAATTTTATGACGGCACCATCTGGTAACTAGTCTCTAATCCTGGTAATATCGGATGTTTATGCAATCTGGATCTGGCAAACTAACATCTGATCCGTATGTGGATTTGCATATCACATCACAGCGAACGCTTTTTTGCGTAAACGTTAAAACATTAGTTTCTAACGTATCACCCCCCTCCTAGATGGGGGGATTTCAGCTGCCGTCCAGTGTAAGACTTTCCTGTCTATCGGCGGCGTGTGTTGCGTGACTGAGTTGTTTATGGTGTAGTGATGTGAGTTAGCGGAAGCTGAGAGGAAACTACCTTATCCTAGTTAGCAGTTCCGTTATTTACCTGCCTAGTGTTGATAGCTTGAGATCACATGGAGAATTTACAAATTGTCTCCACTTCTTTTAAATTAAAGCAGCTTTTTTTTACATTTCTGCGCGACAGTTTAGCATCCGTCATCTTCGTGAACAACAATACATTAGCAGTTGACAGTAACGCTTAACTATCATGCATAGAAGAAGCAGTAAATGAAGGGTAGTAATGGGACATCGTTTCTGACGGTTTTATGTCTAAACTCAAGCATGCAACATCGAGGTGCTACATCTTGTGAATAAGCAGCTAAGTTAACATTAAAATTGATAAAGTATCTGTGTCCTCCGTATCAATCATTGAGTGTTTGCTACTAATTATGAGTGTTATGTAATGAACGGTAAAGCGAGCAGTGAGTAAACGGTAGTTCCACTGTTGCGTAGTTTTAAGGCAAGCCGCCAACATGTTCTAACCGTAAAAATCGGTGCACCGGATTTCACAAACTTTAAGGTAATCAGTAGGTCTAGGGGGCTAGAGGTCGCGCTACACGATCGATAAATCTAACGTATTAGTAGAAGCGGTGGTTGTAGGAATAATTCACTGGCACCTGTTTATGTTAAGTTTTTCACTCTTCGGCTTGTTACTCTTTTAGCGCACTTTCAATTACTCTCGGGACTCTGGATAACTTATATTCAAACTGGACTCGCAAACAATGTGACATTGGTCTCACTGGAACAGGGCATGTGTGCCTCCGATCAACAAGTTCTCTGATTTGCGGTCAAATGAAAGGTAATCATTCAGGCATTATAACATCAATGGCATGCAAACAACTCGATCTCGGATAGGTTGTGGAATAGACACAACATGTAATCTACATAACTTTATAACGGCCATGATCCTCCTCAGAAAAACACAGCGGCTCTGGCCGCAACAGCAATATGTGTTGACTTAGGAAAAGGAGACTACTAGGAACGATAAACATCAACAAAACAACGTTTTAGCGGATGAACTAGAAATAATATGAAAACAGGTACGTCGTTCACTGTGGGACGCTGCCATGCCGGGTGGCGTTTCCAGCCAACAACTTGAGTGATCGCAAGGACTCTAACCGGGCGCGCGCCTCTTACCCACTTTCGTTGCCACGTCGTTGATCAATCATCACACGGTTTTACCCAACCGTTTGTGGTCCCACTTTATGTTTTCCGATGCAGTAAGCACTCAGCTGACATGCTAAGTGCGTGACTCAATCGTCGTAGGTTGTGCAACGTGACTAGTCGACGAGGTGATCGTGCATCCCGGACGTTCCGGAATACGCGCTAACGAACGGCCGCACTACTAACGCGGTCATCCCACTTGATGTGGGCTAATCGGTACAGACAACGATGGCTGAACAAAGCAAGTCTGTTGTTATCTTGCATACTGATCACATTTCCCAGCCACAGTGCCTGACAAAACTCACGCAAGCACTGTCTATCCTTCCCTTCAACCAATACAACCGGACACCCTTTCAACGCGACAGATGATGCAGGTTGTCAAAGGCAGTACCTGCCCTTGCTACCCTCGGTGACGTCTCATCAGCGATATTACCAGTCGATGAGATATTGCCACCCAAATTCGTGAAAATTCCCACAGTCTCAAGCGGATTGCCTGTGGTATATAGGGTGTGGGATTGGGAATATCGCGATTTCGATGGAATACGTCGAGGGCACGAAGTGCATTCTATACAAACCTGCCCAGTCATTCACCTTGCTCCGCATGGTCTTCATGTCATCGACAGAGAAGCCAAATAAGACATTATAACTCTTACACACCAGGTCAGTGAACCTGGTACTGAGAGGACACTCAACGGCAGGACTGTTGGATTCCTCAGGCGTAATTTTCAGAACGTCTCGTGACAAAGTTAAACAGGATAGGGGAGGTCGGACACGTGATGAACACCACTAGAATTGATATAAGTCCGAGATGGTTATCCATAAACCCTCGCCTTGCTTGCGGAATGGGCGCACAGTGATCTTATTAGGTTCACATATTTCCCTGGCACTCTTGCGGGGAAAGCAGCACCAGACAACGTTACGGGCAACCGAAACCGAGGCAAACGTTGGGCTTGTGCGAGTGCTGATGCTCGGAGGTCCGTCGCAGAGTGAGATTGTAATCAGCCAAGCCTCGACTGGATCGGAATCTTGCTTTCTTCTTACGTGTCGGACATCTGGGTTCATTGAGTCGATATAAGGTTATTGCGGAACGTGGACACAACAGGCTAGATCGATGCCATTGTGGTTGTCTCAAACTTCGGTTCTCATTTTTGAAAACGAGAATAAGCATTGTTTCCCAGACCGTCTGAGGGAAGCTTGTCAGTTCTGATATCAGCCTCTCCTCACCATCCTTGGAAGGAGAAAGAGAGAGGAGGTCTGTTCCAAAAGGCTTGTTACGCTTCGACAACTTGAGATTCCTAGCCACTCCTCTCGACGGGGGACCGTCTAGAATTCATTAGGTGGCCATTCAGGTCCTGTCATCTCTATGATCCGGCTGTACTGTTCCTCAAAGTCTTCAGTGCCATTGTGGAGTCGGCACTACTCGCTAGTGATAAATGAACCATCCTTCTCATATATGGTCTCATTCTATCGACTCGACGGCCAGCACAACCAGGAATCGAAAAATAAATTTCTGTTATTACAGAATGAATAGGTCCGCCCCATCTCTTTCGACTGCTCGACCAAGTGGTGCCCATAGCCTTTGCGCAGGCTTTCAGTCAGCCTGCGTTCAAATTCTTGACGGTCCTCATCGTATTCGCAGCCAGGTGGAAATGGAGGACGCTTGCTCTTAAAGTTTATCAACGTGACGGAGATGTGATTCTGCCGCAGCTGTACATCTTCGGAGCTTACCTCTTCATAGCAAGCTTTTATGGCTGCTACGATTCGTTCCCAGTGTTCGGTAAGTTCTCTCGCACGTCTCGAACTGGGCAACTTGTTCACCGACACTTCCTAGTTTGCGTTCTTGATACTCTCCTAGACTTGCATTCGCGAGCGTATACCCTCTGAGCGAATGGCAAAACATCATGATCGGAATCCAGATGGTTATTGAGAAATGCACGACAGTCTCTAACAGGTTGGCGCCACCTGTTACTAACTGATAATATGACAGAGTTGCGTCTGTGACTGAGATACACATTGTGGTTTCCATGTGACACGATGCCTCTTTCTGTGTTGATTTACGGTACTCAAAATATATGGACCGTGAGACGTGCATGGTTACGAGAGTCTTTCACCATTTTCGATGGTTCGTGTCGAAATACTAGTTTCAGATAATTTTCTTTGTGAAAACTCAACTTTTCTTATATGGCATACCCGTACCAACCGATGGGAGGGGCGTATTTCCCTCCTTGTTTCAGTTAGCACATCAGTGTTAAGATCTCTGCAGTTAACTTTCAGATTCGTCTTATAGATCTGTAGATTTGTCCCTTAGGTTTAATTCTGTTAAGCTTCATTTCTTCCTCTTGTCATTATATTCATAACACTTTATTCATAGTAAGAATGGCGAATTTCGGATATCTGTTATTTAATTCCAGCTTGAAAGTCCACATCTCTACAATGTGTCAATAGTTATACCTCGTATCTCACTCGCTTTCCGTTGTCACTCTCCTGGTCATCATAGACAGCAATACACCAGCGATTCACCTTAATTCTTAGCCGCTGTGTTTATTTTGAGAGTACAAGCCTCAATCAGAAATTGAATGTATGGAAGGGGTGGAACTGAATTCTTAAAAACATGTCTAAATTCAAACAATACCAAAGTGCCTGTATCCTGAAAATGAACAACCGAGCTTAAAGTGAAAACATGGTGTCACCGGCAAGACAATTTTCTCACTGCCTATGTCTTCACTTGCATCTAAAGACGGATAGTTCACGACAACATTTATCCCACTGAGTCCGATTAGCCGCCATCTTTCACGACGTCTCCAGACGCCAACACGGCAAGTTGCGAGATCCTCAGACCCAGCCGAACTATCTTCTAATTTACTCAGGTTTCTCTCGTGGACGATCATACACACATGCCTAGACAAGGAATTGAATTGTCTTACAGTTGTGAGATGAAGGCGTCGACTAGTACACACGTATAGATATGTGAGTCGTCGCATGGGCTTTTGCACTTGTTTGATTGGTCACCTACGGTACATCGCATATCCTGTTATACGACTCAACACAAACATATTGTTGTCAAATCGGGACGGGATTCATATGCTTATCATTCAATAATGTCAACAAATATCAAATTATAAAATGGAGTATCACAATGTTCATGATCCAGTCTTTACACAAAAAGTTTTCAATCTGTGTTCAAAGTAATACATACACCTTGGAGTACCCAGTGACTTGGGTGTTCATCGGTCTTCAAGTCAGCCTCAAACACCAAACCCACGCCCATTGCGTTTCGCCGGTCCGACGTTACGTAGACCGGTGTACGGAATGTGTTCTGAAGCTTCAGCCGATGCGTTTCGATCGCTGTGATGCGAACAATGGGCAGTGGTTGAATCAGTTCTTTCGGGCGTTGTCGCATTAAGCAACCGTGTTCCATATCCCAGCTTGCTCCTTCCAAAAATAGCCCCTGGACAAAACAGCCCTGATGTGCCCGTTCTTGCAGTTCTGTTGCGTCCACGTGGTCAGTCACAGTAGTGAATAAAGTGCTCCGATCCAGCGGCCAACCATTACGGCGGCAGGTTGATTGCACGAGTGCCATCAAATAAGATTCTGGTATGTGTAGACCAGATAACCAAATAACATTGGGTTCGCCCTTTTCAGTCTGAAACAAGAGAAAATTCGCATTGCATAATCTTCGCTTTACGTTAGAGGTCCCTCGGAGCGTCTTAGGAACCACATAATTAAAGAGATTCTCTTCAGTGTTGCTCGCTTATGTTGTTATCGCCCGAATAATACGTGTTAGTCGTTGAATAAACTTATGGCTGGTTTGCACGAATATAACCGATGCGTATACGCTGTTCCAGTTTCATACTTCCAATCAGGTAGTCATCTGCCTGTATATTGTTTGTTAAGACAGTCTTATTGAAAGACAACTTCGAACAGACGTAACCTGGGACACCTAATTTCACATCAATTTCAACATCTTAACAGCGTCAATCACATGTTTGACCCCGAACTGTACTCATTTATGATATACAAAATTATTGGACTGGAATCGACGACAACTTGGTTGTCATGTTCGTTGAAAAAATGCAACTTCGGTGCTTTCTAAACCATGGGTCTTATATCAGTAAGTGGCAGTTGTAATTGGAAGATTACATACACACTTTGTAGACAGATAATCCTCAACTTTGTAGTTATTTCATTTACTACAAGGTATTGTCATCTTTAAGCATAAATATCGTTTATGTAGTAAAAAGCAACACTGACAGTAAACCATTGCTTACTATCATCTTCCTATTGAGAAAAATTCCACAACATATGGATGCTTCTATTTCGCTTACGGTTGTAAGCATATTACATGAAATTATATAGGTGTAAATCTGTTATCGTCAGTTTACATGACTACGACAATATTGTTTACTGGTTCACCATTAAACATGAATATATACCCGTGGCTCGAGCTAAGGCTTAACTACTATTATGATCATGCAGAAGAACAGCAAGCTCTGACTAAAAAAAGAAAGAGGAGGAAAAGGAACCAATTATTGAAAACAACCATATCTATACTCAAACAAACAACCGAGCTACAAGTGAAAGTAGGACGTCATCGGCCAGACATGTTCCTTACAGCTTTCACTGCCCTCCGTCATTAAGTCCACTTACTTTACAGACAACGCAGTCAAACAACTGCAAACTTCACTCCACCGAATCCGATCAGCTGTTATCTCACATAAAAATGAACTTGAACAACAGAGAATTCATTACTTATCCATTAGCAAATGTGTCACTTAGTGTGAAACCTTGTCACCCTCGAGCGCTTTAACAAACCATGTTCGGTCTCAATGAAATTCCCAGTTTCTGGATTGCTCATTTTTCAACATGCACTTTTGACTTATACCATACAACATTTGCATCTTGTTCTCCTGTAAGCATATTATACCTTTACAATTAACTGGCTTCAGGCGTACTAGTGCAATTCTCGGTCTTGAATGACATTTGTTTGTAGTTTTGAATAACATAATAACATTGTTGGCTGGCGTCATCGGAGTAAACACAAAATCCCAAAATGAGTATCATTGCGTTCTTATCTCTATCCCAATCGGACTTACCCAAATCGTGTACTGCTTGATACGCTCACGGAAGTGAATAATCCAGTCTCCTAGGGTTTTCAATGTGGCGGGGGCCAATCGTCGCCACATTTGTGGCAATTGCCCGTTCAACAATGCTCGGGATAATTCGTCCAGCTCCGCTGACATGCCAACCTCACCGAGGAGTGCGCGTTTTAATGTCTCCAGTGAGATTTTCATACGTTTGACGAGAAGATTGATTCGGTCTAACTCCTACGAATAGAAAACAAGAACAGATATAGTTATGATCATAGCTGACTATATGTCCTAAAAAAATTAAAACTATAATCAGAGTTCCTTTTGGCTCAGTGGTTACAACATTCACCAGCCGTAATTCACTTTAGTGCTTATATCCACCTGTGAGCAATTTGACGGTTGCTCAACTATGTCACGTGACAGCAAATGGTTTGTAGTGTCATAAACGATCGGATACCATTGCGCATATCTTATGACAAAAAAGCGAATCTGTTTGTTTTATCACGGCAACAAAAACTGCATTTATTCAGACTGATAATTGTTGCTGCTCGATCTTGATGGCATTAAATTGTAATTACGTGTTATGATTTGTGTGCCTTACCTGTTTCGTAAGGGGCACGGCTCAAAGTAGAGTTGTTTCATTTTGATACTGGACTCCTCCCAAATTTGCACATCGTCATGCTTGGACATATCTAATCGGTGTGGGACCATTAATCGTGAGTCACGTGTCACAGTAAAATCTCGTATTCACTTGATCGTTAAACCCCTGCACTTAAGGTTTGCACGAATTTCCTATCGACCGGACACTCAAAGAGATAAATGCAGTACGCTTCATTATCATCTTGATATTGTAAGATCATGCGCCTCTTTAGTTAGACACTTCATTTTGAGCCTATTCAAATCGATTGCAGCTAAAATCAGTGACGATATTGATGAGATTACATACGAATAACCTGATGAATATCATCACACGCTTAGATGGAACTCTCGCAACCATAAAACCTATTTGTTCTTTTAATTGCCAGCATTCTGAACTTTTTGTAGTTTGTCTACGTAATTTAGACTTTGAGGTCGGTTACTGATAACTGTCGTTTCATTGTCTGCATTACTTTGCGTATACAGAAGTGTTGTTGACATTGACAGAGTGTATGGTTGACCCTACTCCCTGAAAAGACCTCTCTGACCATATGGACTCAATATATAATGACCTCTCTCGAAAGGTGCCATCTATCGTTATGTTCTTGTCCCGAACTATACAGAGATATATGAAGATAATGTGAATTTATCTTTTGCTAAAACAATCACATGTATTACGATTAACGACATAATTTGCTTACTATGTCTGAAATGCGCAATTCGTCTGTCAGGTCACGGTGCCACAATGGTTTTCTCACATACTACTCTGCGTCCAACAATCAACTATAATGCTTTCACTAAATGAACTGTTTGCACTTTCCAGTATAACATCGCATGTAGTTCAACGGATTCGATCCACCAAATACAGTTCGACATTTTGCCACCCGATTGGTAAGCTCGGATTCCTCAGCTACATCAGTCTATTTTCAGTTGGGTCGAATACAGCAAGACCAGGGTTACGTTTTATGTTGACCTCATTCCACGCTTACCACTAGAAACAATTGTGAATACTGCCCAGATGGTTTGGCCTTATTCATGAAAAGGATCACGACAGCTACCGACATGTCACTCTTCAATCAGGACTTAGTAGTCCAGTTGAAATCACCGACACCAGTGAAGGTGCTGAACAGTAGCCTTCAGTTACTGACAAGTGGATGAGAGTGTCCTGCCCGGGTGGTATCCCATTCATTGATCCATTTACAAGGCCCATCAGCGTGAACAGAAGGTACTGTGGTCTGGCCGCCACTTACCGATACAGAAATAGGAAACTTTACTAGAAAAGATAAACATCGATAAAACAATGTTTAGCGGATGAACTAGAAATAATATGAATGCAGGTACGTCGTTCACTGTGGGACGCTGCCATGCAGGATGGCGTTTCTAGCCAACAACTTGAGTGATCGCAAGGACTCTAACCGGGCGCGCGCCTCTTACCCACTTTCGTTGCCACGTCGTTGATCAATCATCACACGGTTTTACCCAACCGTTTGTGGTCCCACTTTATGTTTTCCGATGCAGTAAGCACTCAGCTGACATGCTAAGTGCGTGACTCAATCGTCGTAGGTTGTGCAACGTGACTAGTCGACGAGGTGATCGTGCATCCCGGACGTTCCGGAATACGCGCTAACGAACGGCCGCACTACTAACGCGGTCATCCCACTTGATGTGGGCTAATCGGTACAGACAACGATGGCTGAACAAAGCAAGTCTGTTGTTATCTTGCATACTGATCACATTTCCCAGCCACAGTGCCTGACAAAACTCACGCAAGCACTGTCTATCCTTCCCTTCAACCAATACAACCGGACACCCTTTCAACGCGACAGATGATGCAGGTTGTCAAAGGCAGTACCTGCCCTTGCTACCCTCGGTGACGTCTCATCAGCGATATTACCAGTCGATGAGATATTGCCACCCAAATTCGTGAAAATTCCCACAGTCTCAAGCGGATTGCCTGTGGTATATAGGGTGTGGGATTGGGAATATCGCGATTTCGATGGAATACGTCGAGGGTGCGAAGCGCATTCTATACAAACCTGCCCAGTCATTCACCTTGCTCCGCATGGTCTTCATGTCATCGACAGAGAAGCCAAATAAGACATTATAACTCTTACACACCAGGTCAGTGAACCTGGTACTGAGAGGACACTCAACGGCAGGAATGTTGGATTCCTCAAGCATGATTTTCAGAATATCGTTCAAGACAAAGGTGAGTTGGAATGGGGAAATAAATTAGGGAAGCGACAGTGGATGAATAATGTCATTGTTGAACAAACATTGAATTCTAATACTTCCAGGTTGTCTATATGGTGGAATAGACTTTAGTTGAAATAACTAACATCAAGCCTTCAACTCAAAAGCCTAACCTGCGAAACAGGAGGTAAGGTTCTGGGCAGGGGATCAATGAACAGATAATTTATTCTTGACCTTCTTTTACAATATTTCGAAATCGGGTTTTCAATCGCATAAGGAAGAAACTTTCTCAAGGTAGAAACACAACGGAACAAATCAGTCACGTTTTTAGACGTTTTCTATTATTATTGTGTATGCCTCCTGTGAGAAGAGCATTTCAGTTGAAAACACGCCGGTTTCATGTCAATTAGAAATTCCGCGCGAAAGCTCCCATCGTCACATACTAGTCGTATGGCTGACCAGGCACTAGCACACATCAGTTGCAAACGAACCACTTTTTCCTGTGCTACAAATTCCTCGACGAGGATGATAGGTCTAGCTTAGATTCGTCCGCAATGGTAGTTGAATGGCACAAGACTGTGCGAATTTCACTCACATCTGGGCATCATCAGTTGTCATTGTGCTGGAAAAAGGCAAAATGTTGACTCAAACTCTCCGCAGATGAGTTGCTGGCGTTGATGGTTCATGTATCATGTAGAAGTTTGTGGGAGAACCTGTCCGAGTATTTGTCCAATAATTCATTTCACCAACATATACAAATCACAGTTATTTTCCTAAAGCGCACAATTAGACATCTTCATTGAAAGTACCGTACTGATGAATAGTACGGATGCCTACTGACCATATAGCAAGTATAGAAAGCTCTAAGTTAAAAAGGAATGAAAAATTGGCTCACGGAAAACCGTATACTTAAAATGAGAACTAACCTCAAGGAGTTCATACTTAAATTGTAAAACTACTTACAGGAAGGGGTACAGTTCCCACTTTATACGCTCGAGTACAATTGTGTTTCGTAAGATATTTCAGGCTCGTCCATAGTCAAGTCTACCCTTACCACATGCTTAAATGATGTATTATGTGTGAACATTCGAAAGTGTTGAAGTCCTATTTGTATAGTGTGATATAAACACTTACTTGCAATAACACCACGGTTGCCGGCGATATGGAAATACCAAGTCTTTTACGTAACGCCTCTCGATCGAACAACTCTGGTAACATGTGCAAAATGTCCTTGGCTACCTGTGCGATGAACTCGTCCTGGACGGTTGCACTAATTTCTCCACCGGTCTGTGGTTGCAACTCGACCAGACTGTTCCAGATATCTTTTGCAGCGCCTGTATAGTAGCCAATCTCTGCGTTTGCATGCAATCCGAACACTTCTGGTGTATTGACCAGAGGAAGAGATTCGATATATTCTGTGGATCAAAAAAATAGCTGGTCATTTTTATGGTTACTATAAAGATGCTTACCTTCACTTGAAAGTTAGCTGTTTGTTTTTAATCTGTGTGCATCCCAACGCTAGTTGTTTGATTGCAAACATTCGTTAAGTCTTATCCTTCGTTTATATTTTAACCTAGAGTGTTTTGCTACTGTTTTTCAATTAGACTTCCGTATCAAATACTTGTGCACAGTTATCAGTGTTGATACTCATCTGTGTGCCATGGGTTTTTCAAAATTAGTGTTACATTCTAAACTACCCGGATACGTTCCGGAAGAAGACAGACTGTAGTGATATTCCACTAGATGGTTGCACGTTTGTTTGCGGTTTTCGTAGACTGCTTCATCAGCCTTCGATTGTCGTGAATTCAACTTACAATAACTCAATACATTAGCTTAGCGTTTATTACACATACAGTTTTACACACCTGTTAATTGACTGCTGGTGAACGATATCGGTACGTTCCGTATTTGCGATGTACATTTTCAGGGCAGAAACATTGATGCACCACAGGGTGTACTGACTAAATTTTAATATAGAACTACCTTGCTTATACTGTGCCTCTGACAGTTTTCGTTCACGCTACTCACCTTCCCTGCCGTGTATGAGTGGTACCATGTAAGGTCTAAAAGTAAGTATACTTCTCTAGAATTTTAGTACAAATGCTGTGAAGTTGATAAGCGGAGAAATTTGCTAGACAAATTACAACCATTCGAGGAGCTCTCATTTAGGCTGAGTGTTTTTGAAACGATTTACACGGTAACCGAAAGGCTAGCCTTCACTGGTTACTGGCCAGGTAAATGCACGCTGCTTATCTTTCCCTTACTCTTTGTGTGCTAACAGCTGTCTACATATTAATCCAAGTCCCCTACTACCAACCAGTAGTCATCTACCGGAGTTTGACGTTGCCACTGATTGCATCTCCTGCGTTGTTAGCTATCATCATATCTGACTTATCACCTGTTACCCTACTGCTGAGAATCGTGGCCGCTCCGTGTGAATGTGTTAAACCGTCTTCAAGTGTTCAACAGCCAGTTTCTGCGTTCATTCACGTGCAAAATTGAGAGCAATATGTAATTTCTTTTCAGTACTTCGGTAACTCGACTAGGAGTATTTCCAAGGAAAACCTGTGGGACGTTAGAACTCAAACTCCTCCACACTCGCTTCAAACTAACCGCCAGTTCAACCCTCAAGCTACACAGTTTGGAAAGTTTGTATAATTGATGTGTTTATACGCCTAGTAAAATGCCTGACTTGAGGTCAGAACTGCATACCGATTGGTCCCAAACCGGTACCGCGGGAAAAAGTATCCCCACTCGTGTTATTCAACATGAGTTTTAGCTTTTTCTTGATGTAAACTTATAGTTCCTTTCCAAGTTAAGGGAACAAAGAACAAAAGGAAATGTTCTAGCTTTTGGGCATAGGAGCTAACCTCTCGATCACTTGTGTGGTCTGATAAGTCCACATACTGCACGAGCTGAAAGTGTCTCATGTAATCAACGAACGCATATAGTTAGTGAATTGGCTGAAACACACTTCTCTATTTCGCAAATCGTGCTGACAGTATCGTCAAGCATCAGACCTGTTCAGATTACATTTTCGTCAGTTCTGAAACAAAACAAATTGTCACAAATGATTCCGAGCGATACTGCGCTTACCACTAAATCGATGAAATAGTTCTATTCAAAACAGGTTTGTCGTCGTATGAATCTGAATAAGGCCAAAATTGTTATGTAAGAGTAATGATCGTGCAACCTTTTCGTTCGCTCGCTCGATTTAGTTACATAAACGAAGTGATAATCCAGTAGATAAACGAATGGTTGTCTACGAGGAATATGGTAGAGTTTTTCTAGTTAGCAATCCAAGCTCGCTTCTAGGAACATGTGTGATATGTAGTAACATATTTGAATTTTCTATCAGTATACTAAGAAACGAGTCAGACAACGAAATAAGATGGGTGAGTGCTGACTGATAAAAAGTCGATGATTTTAAATGTTATGCGTACACTAATCGATCATCAAGTGAATTGAATGCAATCAGTAAATTCATGTCAAGTTCACACGAGTAAACTAAACGTGAGATTAATATGACCTCAATGGGAAAGTGTAGAAAAACAACAATAATTCGACAATGAATAGACGTAGGAATACAGATGAAATCTGATCAGTGATTGACCCCTGTACTATGAACTATCAAAGTAGTTCGAGTTACATAACGATGGTTTTATTTAGATGTATAGCTGATGTTTCGGTAAAAAAAATATTAAAAGACGTTTTTGTTTACAGTGGGTAAAACAGAAAGCCTCAAATGGATATACTTTTCAATCAAAATCGAGCAAATGTTTGGTTATGGCACTGTTAGCCGTTCCGGTTTTGGTATTCTAAAACCATTTCCGGATACGCTCCGAGATTCGAGTGTGTAGTGTCCCAACGTTCTGGCCTACTTACTGTAATCCACACATACAGGGCCCTGGAAGCGGTCCATGGTTGCTAACTGGACATACTCCACCAAATTTTTATACACACTCATTCGGTTATCAGTTCGTGTATGTGGCTAGTAAGAACGAATGAACTGTTGCTCGAGCATACATTCTACATAATCTTATGTGTCTTGTATTTCAATCGTGGACTAGCGTTTTAGAGTCCGTTGAACAGGTCATATAAGGTCGATGAGTTTGGGTGTTAATTATGAACTAATCATAACGTTTGTTGTTTATCATGCTTTGGTGGAACCATACTTTTGATCCCCTAAACAAGAAATTTTCTGCCTTTCTGAACCACCAGGTAACATCATTCTTAAACCTTTTATATATAGTGGAAGTATGAATGTGCTTGGTCAGAATGTCTCCTTTTTCCACTAGCCACATGGTGACTTAAGCGCTCGACATTGGATTCACCTCCAGACCACTAACAAAACAGTCTAACAATTACGGTGACTGTGCGGTGACAAATAGAGAGTTCTCAAATACACTGACTTCTGCATGATCCACTGACGTTGACCTGAAGATACTATACCAACCTGAACGGCCAAATACTTTTATCGCCGCATTTTTTGCACGTCATGCATTTTCTACACAGACTATTTAAACGGCACACAGCCTAGTGTCTTCTAAGAAGAATGAATCTATGTTTTAAAAAAAGTGCTCGCTAAGGGACTTACGAGGAAGAGGATGAGCTCAAAATACTCATGCAATCAGATCTTTTTTTAAAGTAAGTTGGTGATTGTGATTACACAAAATCATCTTCGAGTTGTCACCCTTCTAAAGGTTAGGTAATATAGGCTAATTAAAGTATGAAAATAAATTAGTTACTATTGAACGATGCATCGCGTAGGCTGAACCGACCACCATTCGATTTTATCATCGTGTTATACTACCACAAGCAAAGGGGCTTATTTTGACTTGTGGAATGTTACCTCAGTCCTCGGATAATCTGAGGCAAACTCTTGTCTTGCCCAAATGACCATCTCCGAGGTCATTCGCTGAAGCTGTGGTACCCGTTTGGTCGTCTTAAATGCAAACAGTTTTTGGGTGTATGGATGTGCCCGACCTGGAGCATCCTACCAGAACCTGCGGTAACAACACCGTCTGTTGATGACCTTGAGCCGCGTGCATTCGTGACGCTAGTTCGAGTCTGCATACATCGTATCCATCTGGACAATTCTTAAGTGGTATACGACCTCTTCCGCAAGTGCTAATAGGCTGCTGATGGTTGAAGTATGCCTGGTTAATACCTAAGTACGTATGTTAAAAGTACACTGCTTTTTCTAAATTCCAACTTCGTCCCTATTTGAACTGTAATTCGTTTTCCACTCCGTTAACGTGAGTGGATCTACCTAACCTCGGATTGTCAGCTAGCACTGGCAACAGTTACAAGGACCCCCAATGGTGTTGTTAGTGTTTCGTAGTGCTCACCCTCAAACTAACACATGGCCGGTTTTGCCCTTGTCTACAATCACCAGGTATCATTAGTCTGAATGAGGAATCGAACTGACGACCCTTTGTTTTACGTGCGGAAGCTAATCCTCTCGGTCACCAATCCTACTAAGATGGGTGACCAAATCGAAGGTTCGATTGCTCCAACATGCAGCGGAATATCTTGACGCGATGGTAAGATATAGTCAGACCTCTCAACGAATGGATTGCGGACAACGCATACGACCGAACCAGTCATCACTCACCGAAATCTAACAGACGGGCAAAAATCAGCCACAAACACAGAACCAGGCAGAAGTGCACACGACGTTTGAACAGAACCCTTGCTACGTTGTGGATTGGAAAAGAGTAGAACACATTGATAACAAGTGATGTTCAAATACCTCAGTCGGTTAATCACATTAAAATCCTACTATTTGAGTTTTATCTGCGTTCACACAATCCATTGAAACCAAACTTACTGTGAAGTTTCGAGATCACCGGGATAACTTGTAGGTTTAAACAACCAACCCAGGTTGCAAACGCTGACCTTCAAAATCGAAATGCAAAGTTTCGATTTCTGCTGAGCCTTTTATGAAGCGTAACCATGTTGAACTAACCTACATGTTTACCTTACTTTTCTGCTGTATTTAAGAAGTTTTTATGTTTGAAGTTTCTTGAGGCATTCGAATCCGATGAGACTCTGAAAATCATATAATGCTATCTTACCTTCATCATTCAACGTCTTACTAAATAAAATCTCGACGACGTTTTTCAACACTTTGATTCCCATTACAACAAATAAAAAGTGCCCGTCCTTCCGTTCTGTTAAAGAGTTTTAAACAATTCTTTGCATATGCTCCCATCTGAAGATTTTCTTGATCGTAAGACTGGATCAACTCGATGAACCTTCCTTTCATTCATACGTTGACATGCGTTATTTCCTCTCGCTACAAAATGACTGGAGTCTGACAGTGCTAGTTAACCGGATGAGAGGTATTAGTTGTTGCTCTTGAATATTACAACGTTAAGCCCAATCTCTCTAATTTAGATTTTTGACTGCATTTTGAATCGTTTCCAACTTGTGCGCTTCAACAGTAGACCGATCGCAAGCCTTAAATCCTGACAAACGCTGGTTCTTCTAAATTTCCACTATCACCTGCCCGGAAAGTGGTGGTCTGATCGATCACAATCAGATCATAACTTATGCAGAAATTCGGAATAGATCGCATAAAGCCGCTTACGTGTTGACCATAGGACAAGGTAATTTTGTTTCGGGGAAGGGTGGTTCTACGTCCGCTGATTTTGTCACAGTTCCTCCCATACTTTATATAAACCGTATACAACTACCTTGTTCCGTTTAAGAAGATTCTTTCGTGTTTTCAAATTGTCTAGATATGTGATCTCAATATTTATCTTAGACGTCTTACATGAAATTTGGACAAAACCGTTAGAACACGAAAACTGTTAGATGCAATCATTTCATATTGGCTCGTTAGTGCCAAATTTGATACTGACTAGTCAATATAAAATACTTATAGCTACCAATTTTCGAGTTCCAATGGCTTTGTCCAATCTTCTGAAGAGAACGAACTGTTTTATATGAAATTGTTGAAAGTTGACTTTTAGCTTGTACTGGTTCGGTCGCTCTTTCTACTTGTGCTGTTCATTGATTGGTTATCAGGCTTTTCTGTGAAATATCAAAAACGCCTACTTGGTATTTCCGTCTTTGTTGACAATATTCTATCTGCTTCGATATGTGATCCTTCCCTACCAAGACATCGGTTCACATGTGAAAATTTTGTGAACGGGATCCGGTTGTGTACCGGATTAATCCGTAAGAAATTTGTTTCATTAACCTCAGTTTCACACAAAGACCTTGGAATGTTCGGTTTCGTTCTAGGATATTCTTGGTAGATCATGATTTTCTACCGAAGAAATCTCCCGCCCAAGTAATTTATTTATTTATAGTTTTAGTTAATCAACATCTTCGATCAGTATCGTTTTTTCACATAAAAATAGGTATCTTGGTCACTGAATCAATGTTTCCGTTTTTAGTTTATATTATGAACAAACCCACAGCACAAATAGGCTTTGCATCCATTTACTGTTCAGTCTAATCCGTGATTGTTTCAAACATATCCGTCACAAATGGAAAGCATAATCACTTGGCCATCTCTGGTCTACATCAGCTTAAATTTGAGCAATCGTCAACAAATTGTAGATCCTGTTAAGATCCTCGGTTCCCACTCAGAAGACAAGAGAATAATATTATCTTTCACTGTATCATGACACAGGACTTTTGAAGTAGGCTTCCTGCTCAGAGTTAGTCTAGTTGTGTTCTATGTAGCTATGTGAGGGTGTATGTAGTCAATATGTACACAATGGATACATATGCTAATTGATCCCGAAATTAGATTATCGCAATATTTGGCATCATTGTAAATGTTCTTAATCAGATTAACATTTGTTCTTGTCAAGCTTATCCAAAAAGTCATCAGAGTCCAAAATACGTGACTGGGAGATTACAGGTCAGACAAAATAGTAACTATCTGGTTTTTCTCTCACGGTGTGCTTTTTAGAGAGGTTTATCGACTACGGACACTGGCAACATAGAATTCTACGTGTGATCGTCCTTTTATCGATCTTTATGTTTGAATATCGCCAACTATACTACTAACTGTCGATTTTCGGTTCAGAAAATGGTTTGGACTTATGTCCGAATTAAGAAAAGAAGAGCAAAGAATGTACGAAACTATTTTCTGTTACATCTCAGTTTTCCGGAACTCGCTCTTTCTAAGACGAAAGGTGTCGATTTTGATACATCAGGTGTTCGGTTTTGGGTTTATAATTGTGCCAGTGGGCGTTTTTATTACCATAGCCGTCTGTCATTTCACTTACATTTCCTTAATGGCAAGAAATAATCCACTCACCACGATTGTAAAGCATCGAATCATGTTATCGGTCACATATTGAGCAATCCGATCTCAAAATACAGAAGCGAAGCGAGTCCATCACGTGAGATGTAACTCTGACCACACTCTCTCCTGGTTCCAGTTAAACTACTTAATTGTCAATCGTTATTTTGCTTTAAAAATATACTCTTTTGGTTATAGGGATTTTCATTGTTGAATAAGATCTACACAATTAGTACAGATAACATAGATGGTGGATATTTATAATCTTTAGTTTAATGCAACCAACACGCTTTTCCAAAAATACCAGCATTAATCCATTGCTGTAAGCTCGAGCCAATCAATATGAAACCAGCTGGGCAGAGTGTACCATAAGCACGAAAATATACGGAATCTGTGGCAACACCCAAGGGTCCTTCATACAACTCAGGTGAGCTGCATTCTGGTAAACCAGTCGTCTTCGGTCAAGACAATGCATTCGTCTTGATTTCAAAGCAACTTGTGAACAATCGGTGGCTATCGATTGTTCACAAGTTGTTCTGAGATTATGGATTCTTAATCAGTCTCAAGCATATTCCAACAAAGTGTATTCGTCTTGCATAATACACTGACCGTTTCCGGACGAGTTCGTCATGTATTCTCTATCCATCAGCTTCCTTTTCAGTTTTATCCATA
This sequence comes from Paragonimus heterotremus, assembly GCA_013368495.1. Lineage (NCBI taxonomy): Eukaryota > Metazoa > Platyhelminthes > Trematoda > Plagiorchiida > Troglotrematidae > Paragonimus > Paragonimus heterotremus. Next base: position 89,328 of record LUCH01000819.1, read on the forward strand.
AAGACGGTACTTATTCCAAACTAAGTGTTCGATTTTATCTTGCCTCTGTACTAAATAGTACTCCAGGAAATTTACCTATAGCACAGATGCCATGGTGGAAGCAGTATGTACGGTAAGGGATTCATTTATTGAACAGTCATCTGTCCGCAACAACCGTGAGCCTGACCAGAAGGTACTACGGCTCAGACCGCCACTCACCACAACAATGACGTAGAATAATGTAAAAAGAAAGTTGCCCAAAAATCGAAACAGTATCGGTTACAGTGAAACACTGTCATAATAAACGACTTTTGGTGTGCCCAACATACTTATGAGATAGTTAATGTTGTATAGTAGAGACCGGTTGCAACAAATCTTCTGTTCAACTTAACGACTTCAACGTAAACCTGTTCGATAGCATACTGTATGTATGACTCCCATCACTGTTAGTCCAAAAGACTCCGTTCATAATGTTTTACCGTCATTGGTAAATTATGGGATTCTTTTGAAAAATCGTGTAAGTGATTAGTGAGGATGTTCGTTGGCGCCAGTCGACTTCTGACTCAGACACCTTTTCGAACGGGATGAAATTACATTTACAAATTTAGCTAAACCATGTAGAACAAGAGGTGAGTCATTTATACGTTGGAATAGTCATCTAATGAGACGCGTTGTTATTGGCATACAAGGACCGAAAGTTCACCGAATTATATGTGCTCTTCAATCTTATAGCAACGCTGGTATTCTAATTTGAGTTAAGTTTCTGGAGTGAGAGGCTGGACACAGACTCAGTCATTTAGTTATCACGTATTTTCGCCATATAAAAGTGAGCCTTCTCCCTGCCAAACGTAACACTCAAGCTGTAATATCTGTCCATAAAAGAGGTCGTTGGGACATTGTTTCCTAATTACTGCCGCTTATAATGTCCGATCTTACTTTCCTGTTCCTGCTATAAATCAGGGTGTTTGTGTCTTTTCGTTTATTTCAACGATGAGTCTGTATCAAACTGTCGACATTGAGACGTCTGTCCATTACGAATATGTCCAATTAGATTCTGATCCGCACGATGCGTATAGAGTTGTATGACTCTGTTGCGACAGCAACTTTTTGAAACAGTTGTTTATTTTGCTCGAAACACAATGTTTATCTTGTATAGTTCACTGACCGGCAAACAAAAACGGTTAGAAGTAAGTGGTTGTTTTAATCTTTGATCGTTGCTTTACGATTAAAATTTGCCGCAACATACTTTCCTTCACTTGGTCAACATCACCGGTCGTCAACGGATGAAATCCCACCGTTGTTCCCACTACATTCACAGTGCTCTTATCTACTAGTACGAAGCATCTGGAAAGCATTCTATATAGTTCCTTGTCCAGCTGTCTATCGGGTCGACTGCTACTAGGCAGCTGCAAATGGATGAACCCTCGCAATCAACTCTAGGACAACACACCTCTCTTATAACCCCTGTGGAACAAGATTAACTGATGATCAAAATGTATTCCACTAGTAAAAAAATGGTGTTTTAGGTTGCAATCAAATTGGCGAACAATCAAGCATCAACCTAGAAAAGTTAGTAAATTCTGATTTTAAACCTCCAGCTAGACGGCACACTCGTAAGAAATATCTGGCGATCGACTTATGTGATTGGATAACATCCGAACCACTCGTCTCTCCACAGTCCTTAAAAGATGCAGAAGACGGCAAACTAATAGCTGGGAATATGATTTGGTCCATCATTCCCCTTTTATCACAAACACACTGTGACAACCCCACCCACCAGTGTTCATGCTCCTAAGGAGAGTGTTCTAGTTAGTCTGGTTAACTGAATGACATTCGAAAGAAGTGCCCCCAGTAAATTTTAAAAGGTGTGTACACCTCCTGTTAGATTGCATATCATATACCTGACTGTAGAGGTTATCCCTCGTATTTGGCCTTTCAACATAAAAGTACCAATTTCTAGTATTTTGTTGCGGTATCAAAAAGTCAACGTTGAACAGTCTAGTGAGCATATTCAATCGCGTCTGATTCGCCGTAATCGTTTAACTAAATCACCTAAACTCCGGTAGTACTAGTTGGTCAACTTGTGAACCATGAGAAAATTAGAGAGGCGATTAGTTCAATATTCAGTGAAGTGTCCGAACGCAGTCCAAAAGAAATACTCAAAGACGAAACGAGTGCACCGTGGACTGTCCAAGAAAATTGGCCCAACGGGCGAGATACGACAAGCGAAAAGCTGCTGTAAACTTCACAAACCAGGTGAACAGAAAAGCACAGGACGTTTAACCGAAAACTTCACTGTGCTGTGGACTGGAATTCCAGTTTCTTGGTGCCAACGCATAATCGGCAGTGCATATTTGTGATATGGAGAACAAACATTCTGCTTTATTGATCTATCTGTGACTACAATATATGCAGTTGATGCCACCCGAGGTACTAGCCCAATCCATGTTCCAGTTTGTTACCTTTATGACTGACTGAACATACAGAAACCACATGTCATGCTCATTTTTACTGAACAAAAGTGGAAGAAACAAGAACCGCTTAAAGCTCATTTATAAGAAAGCGCATTTATTCTGAGGAAATCTGTTGGGGTCGTATGTCTACTGCAATAAAATCTTCGGTTCCAACTGCTCCAAGTAGTTCGTGTGAGTTTAGTCAATTCGGAAATTATACCCATCATTTCCCATTTTGCCAATTAACTTGTTAGAGTGATTTGCCCATCCCTTCCGTTTTCTTGTCGTATACAACAACAGAACTTCTTGAAGTTCAGTCACCGTTGCTTCTCTCATGAACTTATCCGTGTATACATACGCCAAACTAGCTTTGAATCAGATTTTTGGGCGCTGCTTCGAGCTGCATTTGGATTCAGCATGAATATTTTTGTCCGATCAGTGAACTCGACGCATCTTCAACCACCGACTATCCCCGAATTGGTCCCGTCTACTGTCAGAAGTCTTATGTATGGCCCAGTATGTCAGTTGGCAATAACCAGAAAACCTAACCCAACCGATCTCTGATCCGCTACGGAAACCACCACTGGACAAACTTGGGTAGACCTAATGAAACAAGAAGTCTGAATTGTAGCTTCTCTCTGTCCGGGTAAAATGCGGGGCGCCATACAAGTCATAAACATAAAACCTGCCTAGAAAGAACAAGTGCAGCGTAGACTATCACTTACGTACAATGTAACAATGTTGTGCAAACGGTAATTGATCCCATAGGTCGAAGCATGAGATACTCGTGGCACCATAATTGCACCCATCCTGCTAATCCTAGGTGTTTCGGTGTGTGCGCATGATCACACTGTCATGTGGTCATAAAATTACCGTTTTCCAACCCGCGGGCCAATATTCATGCACGGTCATCATCTGGGCGACATCAAACAATGCCGCCGTTGTGTGATTTCAACCAGTCTGTGTGCGTGTGTGTGGCTCGGCTATTGTTCGAGTGAATGGTTGTTTTTTTTTAGAGGACAAAAGTTTCTGTGATTGTAACAAATCGGCCGGTTCGCCCTATCCATAAAATCACTAGAGCGTGATTTAGGTAAGTTTGGAATAGGATGAATGTCAAAAGTTTGGTAACTGGCTTTTTCGCACTGTTATACACCTAGACTAGAGAATGTGTGTTTCAGAACGTAGTCACACACTTAAAACAGTTGCCATCATTCACTTATGCTAATTCTGATTTCAAAATTTAAACTAAACATAAAACTCTGACCTCCGAATTCGTGAATCTGATTTAACGAGACGGTGTTCATTACCCTCAGATCACTGTCTTTTGAACTGACGTGTCTTAAGTAAATGTCACTCTGTTAAAATAAAAAATTACTGCTTCACCATGTACACTCTCAGACCATCGTAGTTGAGTTCTTTCGGTTAGGCTAGTGAAGTGGAGTTAACCCGAACGAAATTTGAAACGGCTACGCAATCGACTGTTCTTTGTACGTCACCGATATGATCAACCATAAACAAGTGCTAGGATTAATCTCGTTGTTTCCATAGGCACGGTTTATCTCGCAAGCAGTTAAACACTGAGAATGACTGCGATGGTTGGAAGTTGCAAGGATGTCCATCATTTCTCTGGGGGATTCGTGTCCAACGTACTAATCCATACAGAAAACTATGTCTGTCAATTGTGATTCTCAGCGCTTTACGTCGCAGACGTAACCAGGTATTGGATATTGAGTTCGATCGAATCTTACTGCAATGGTAAATCATCTCGCGTCCTAAGCCACTTTAACGGAGGCTCAACAAACTGTCTGCGAAGTGATAAACGATGGTTGACGTTCTTACGGCCTTATCTAATCATATTAATTCACTCATTTTAAATGTTTGATTAAGAACTTACTTTGATCCTCACTAAGCAAACCTTGTCTCTTGATTCTGTTAGTGTTTACGCACCGATGCCCAATGAACGCGATTGAACGATCTCAAGTCGTTCTTGGCATCCTCAACTCCCAGCGTTCGTCTTTCGAAGTCATGCAATAAAAATGTTACGACTGTAGTCAAAAATTTGCAATTTAAAATGTTTGGTAAGACACCTTTTGTCAACAGGTATGCTCCCAGATTTGAAATGACACCACTGATTCGTTGTGAAACTTGATGTTTACATTATGTACGCCAGCACTTTCTGGCAATCACTCGGTCGGTATTTTCGTCATCAGTGGTACGGTGAACTGCAGTTCTAGTAGTTACAGCAATCAGGGTCAAATGAGATATACTTATTGTCTAAATTAATCAACTCTATACCTGGTTGTGTTGACTCATTCGTTGTACAAGCGGAGGACAACAACGCATACGATAGTAGCCCGCAAATAAACATGTTATATTTCTGCTGTTGATCTTTCTCTCACAGGCTGAAATCGATCGATCATTCCAGGTTAATCTGGTAACGCATAAACATCAAAAACTGTTTGAGGGCCTGTGCGCAGTTGGTCCTAGTTGTTATCAGCAAAATGGTGAGCTGCTACTTCGACCTTGGTGGGTCTCTTCAACATTCAGTGCACCGGTTACTCAAACTCACGACCTATGAGCCCGTATAAGATAACCGGTGGATTTCAGCTTGTGAAAAGTGGAAATACAATACCTGACGAACATGATTCACCTGTCTTCCATAACCCCACTGACAGTGAGATCATGGTCCGGTGAATGTGTCCGGTCAGCTGTCTGTCCACATGAGCGAACAGCTAAAATTGAGACAATTGTCCGTCACTTCACTGGTGGTCGCCGGGACCGACTGCTTACAAGAGCGTGCCTGGTTTTGGATTTTTGTAATGGTTTACTATGGGTAGGCAGTGAGCTATTTTGCTAGTCTGTTTCATACTGCCAGCAGCAGATATTTTTTGACGTCAAAGCATTAGAGAACATTTATTCGCAGCCGTTATTCGAATTCATCTAAGTTGTGTTTCCGTGTTTTTTTTATTTTATCAGCCTTGGGATAATTTCATTATTTCCCAACACTGTTGTTATACTGATTTCTAGTGAGTATTAATTCAATGAAGTGATGCAAGCAGGAAGTCTATGATAGCAAATCTGTTGCGAACAACCATCGCAAATTGCCTTTAAGATGGTATAGTTCATTACACATAGTGTCTAGACGCTTACAACACATGGTGCACCGAATATTTTTATCCAGAAACAGCGTTAGGTTCAACGGGTCCCTTTAGACAAAACGACTCGTGTGTTACAGCATAAATACTATGGTCCGTTCCGGACTTACTTGTAAAGTCATCTCGTTGTATGCCTTCCGGGATAAGATATTGTACTGTTTCGTTGTGATAGAAGTAGAACTTCTGGAATGTATCGAAGATAAAGTCGCCAAAGTACTCGTCCATATAGGTTCGCAATATGCGTCGATCGAATTCGTCGATAGCACGACCCCCGTACATCACCTCACCGATCAGATATTTTAGACTTTCCCATGGAATTTTCGTTTCTTTCTCTTCAAAGCTTTTCTGTAAATATGTGCTTAAAATATTCATGCATACACGAAAATCAGACTCGTTAAAGTCGTACGGTATGTTCCAACCAATTTTGCCATACTTTCGTCTCTCTTGTACGACCGCATGGAAGAAGGCCAGAGTATAGACCAAAGATCGAAAAGCCGGATGTTGACACTCATTCAAAGCAGACGGTGCAATTTTATAGTAGGTTGAACGCAAATTTTGTTTCAACCCGTTTGGCGGTTCGGTGACCACTTTTAATGAGCGCTGTAGAATTCCTATTGGGAACGCTGTGCATGGTTCCGTAGTCAGCCAAAGTCTGAAATCCGGGTGTGGTTTAGATAGACGCGTTAAATGTTTCTCCAAAATCGACAACCATTTGACCAAGAGATGACAGTTTTGTAGCATGAGCCAATGTCCTCGAGCGATTGAAGCCTCCAATAAGGTTTGTGCATTCTTCTCCTGTCCTTGACCCATAGACAGAAATTTGATGTTGTTCTGGTCGAAACTTCGTCGTTCAGCAAACTTTACTAAATCGCTGGTCGGGTCAGATCCAGGACTCAATATGAAAACGATTGGAGTCGAAGGTGAACTCTGTTCATAGATTGACGTGAAACTGAGAATCGGTGGAGTGACAAACGACTCACCCATCACCTGAATAACATAGAGTGTAATTGCACGATAAATGCGGTCTACTCGGAAACAACGAAGCAAACAGAGACGCTGGAACCCGTTCAATTTGGCCTGGTAAACCCCAGGCAATGGACTGCTTTCTGGAGTGTCCTTGCTGTACCACTGAAGAAAAAAATAGACAGTTCGGAAAATTATTTCATCGTCATCGTCATAAGTAAGTTTTAAATCAAAACTTGGCCGTCTTTTCTTTCTACTGGCAGTTGGCTGGAATCGCTGTTTATTTCAAGATATCTATGTCTTGCAAACAAAACCAAAATAAAGGCGAAAAATACAACACAGCATCAGTTACTCTAACGTTTATACTGCTCCGCTTCATTAATTGTACTTTCTAAATGGCCGGTTCGATCAAGTGACAACACTTACAGTGATGGATGCATTGATCTAGCTACATCGGATCTGGTGGCGTGGACACTGTTTACAAAAATCAACCAATTGTCATGCCGTGCGTTGTATGTTTTTGCATGCATATATATATATATATATATATATATATATATAGAGAGAGAGAGAGAGAGAGAGAGAGACAGAAGGAGAGAGCATCCATCCAGTTATTAGTAAATAACATCAATGCCAACATAGTTCCGTGTAGACCAACAGGTCACAACAAATTTTAAATTAAGAAGAACCCAAGTTCTTACAAAATGCTTACTGGAAGCGATTCCGCAGTGCATCCAAGAAATTTGATGTCAGTACAGAACTAAACCCTGACATTAGAACTTTCGTAATTCCAATTAAACACGGGTTGTGAAAAACGTGGAGTGTGCGACATGATAACTAATCTTTGGCTTTTGTAAAATTTGTCCGCGATACTGCATCCGATGTAACCAGATGAATACACCCATCCCTACACATACCGTTACTTGACCGGACTACCCACGTAATAGCCACAATCAATGAAGCATGGCAGTAGACGTTTTAGAGTAACTGATGCTGCTCTGTTGCTATTTTGGCTGTTCGTTTACAGGGTATAGACATTTCGAGATTGGATACCTGAGTTTTGACAGAAGGTCAGTACGTGCTAAGCCCCTATTCCTTTCCGTTTAGCTCTAGAAACGGAGACCCACTTTCTCTTCTCTTTTCAATGTTGTATGTCAATTATGTAACGATGACAACGACTGATGTACCGCCGTCGATGATGTGGAAGAGGATATTACGTGACTTCTGCCTTTCTAAAACACGCCAGAAAAAGGTATCATTGCTTATGCGGTACTTCTGCCATGAAATAGCAAATACACTGTTTTTAGGACAAGACATCTGACTGAATCGATTTTCATCAATTAGCACGCGCATGTGGAGGCAATTTCAAAATGCTCTGAAATTGAGCTGCGGTTAGCTGTCCATTTCCATGTTGAGATCTGAACGATCTGGCAAACCCTAAACTTTACTGTTCAAAATACTTAGATAAGTATGATCTTCAATCTTTAGGTTTGACGTAATATAATTGGATCAGGCGTTTGATTTCCGTGTTACTGCAACTAGTTTGATTACAAACTGAACCCTCGATAATTCCAAACAAAAACAGGATCATTAGATAACTGTAGCTTTGAAAGTGGTGCACTGGTACCCACATCCGCGATGGTTTGTTGTGTGAGCGGGTACACAATACCACTTGAAAACAGCTCCCGTTTTTAACAAATCTGAACTCGGTACACAGGATGAATACACGTTCGATCACCACAAGCTTGCGCGATTGTAATACCATGGCCCGGATTTCGGACACGCTCGACTGACGCTTACGTCCACAGCACAACAGGTTGTACGCTCGGCCAACGTCTCTATGCACCACTCCTGACGCGGCACCGACTTAGTTTGTCACGTACGTGTACCGACTGTCCACCCTCACTGGACTGATACATCTCCAACACGTCCCCTTTGAAATTAGGGTGATGTTGAAGTGGTTTAGTTGCATACGGCAGTGCATCGTAATTCGGTAGAGGTTTCCGGGACTTCTAGAGCTCAATATTTGGGAATTCGACAAATAACGTTCCAATCACTCAGATCAAATTCAGAGATTCCAAGGAATAGGTAGTGCGCACAAATATCGCAGTGAGAGGCCCAAAACTATTAGTGAATACTGTCGCTGTGTTAATGGTTCGAGTGAAAAGCAACTGCAGAGTGGCACGAGAGTATAACACCAGTCACGCAGCAATCGGTGGCGCTCGTAGATTCCAGCATGAATTGGTCGAGAAATCCTGCTTAAGTAGTCAATCCCCTGGATCGTTTGATGGATTCCATATGACAGTTGGTTGGGTGGGTAACTAGGTCCAAATGTGACATTTCTGAGCCTCCGGTGTAGCCTCATAGCTCATCTGGCACAGTATTTACCGCGTCTGGGCTTGTTATTTCTATCGACGGTTCGAATGCACCCGAAGTCCAGAACTGTCGCAATTGGGTCCCCCCTAAATAATCATCTGTCAAACTACATATCAGTAACTTCTCAGGAGTTGAACTAACGAAATTCACCGGAGGATTTCTGCAGGAACAACCGTTAGTGTACGTTGCACCAGAAGGTTACCGTATCTACATGATGCCATTTCTTTTGAGACATTCAAGTAAGTAGTTGAATGATTGCAGCTACTCCTGCCTAATATAAAAATGTCGAGCACTGAATCGTCTAACAGCCTCTGTTGCATTGCGATACATTTCTGTGTACAAATAAACTAGTTCAGTTTGTTCCTCTATACTCAAACGGAAGACGTTGAGGAGTACAATCCGGGCGAGCTTAGACAAACCGAACATGGTATGCGAGCTTCTACGCGGGTGCCGCTACGAAAGTGATGCATGAAACAACTGTCCGACTGACCGCGTGGCTGTCGTGTGCGTAAAAGCTTCAATCGAATCTGTCACAAATCTGGGCCCCAGCTTGCCTTCTGCGTCTGCATGAAATGTGTGTACTTGCTTTCGCGTTACGTCCGGAGTCTAGATATCTTTAAAATGTAAACTGTTTTTGGTTCACACTGCATATCGTTAGGCTTGGCAGATGAAATATGTGACGTCCGTGACGATCAATAAACTTCCTGAAGAAATGGTTCTTTTACGCTAGTCAATAGTTTACAGCCTCTCTTCACAAACCATCAGGTATGCTTATCTTCAGTTTAATGGAACAGAGCATTCGGTAAGATTTAACAAGTCGGCAAGTCTGTCGATAACACTTACTGTCTTCCACTTGACGTGGTTGCAACGGATATCTTCCGACAACGATCCATACATGTCTGGAAACAGCTCGATCAGTCTGACCAAATCTTGCCAACACGAATCGGGCATCCAAGCTGCCGGTTTCTCCAGTTTGGTCTTTTCCACAGCTACGTTTCCTTTGATGAAAAAATCTACCTCGTTTGGTAAAACTTTGCCCTGATCTGCTTGTAGTTTGCTGGTTAGTTGGAAACTGAACAGGAGTTTATCTTTTTCAAATATGCCTGAATAACGGAATAGGGTCAGAACAGTCATGATAGCAAGCACTTTCACTGGTCCTTAAATACATCCACTATTGTTTTTTTTTAGATTGAAACGGATCCTCGTCGTGATGCATGACAAACAGTTGACACTGAAATTATTTGATTTCGATCAATACTTCGGGTTACAGATTTTTAGGTCACATCTCTACATATTTTTACTGCATGTAAAATCGGGTATAAAATCAGCTGTTACGGTATAACTATTTGAGATCTCCTTAGATGCCATCAAGTGACCTGTCATCAATAAAAAACGTCGATCTGAAAACCGATGTATCACTGGGACAGGTCCAGTTTTTCCCATAGTTTGATCTGACACTGTCTCATAACCGGAGGGGGTGGAATTAGGAGGTTTCCAAGACATTAAGGAAGCTTGATTTGGAAATTTATTGACCAGAATCAACGTAAACTATTTTCTGGGTGCCGGAGGAGACATCCTAAAAATGACCATTATAACACTTTTCGAACTGTTTGAGTTCACAAGAATGCTATTTGGGCTTCGTAATGCGGCTCAAGTACTTCAGCGCTTTATTGAGTGAAATAATATGCGAAACAAAAATAAACAGCATCTCGGTTTTTTGTCTGCGTTCATATATTGTGAGGTTCGAAAGTGGATTTAAGACCGAAATAGTACGTTACATTTATATATATATATATATATATATATATATATATATATATAAACTTAGACGAAAAGTCTATATGCTGCGTATTAGTGTTTTGAATATCACCTTTGGTTTTCTTCATCGGATCGTTCTCCCATGCAGTAATCGGTTAGTTATTCAGAAATTGTGGGTGCCTAATCCCTACGTTTTGTGATTAAACCATGCTTTAAATTGCTAGGATCTAATACCATCCGTCCCTGTTATATTTTTCAGTAAATATTTTGGCTCTTCTGTTATATCGACCAGTCTTGATTAGTGAAGAGTGGTTACTCTCAGAACCCGAACTGAGCTATGGTCGATTTTTCTGACTTGACCGGTTTGAGTATCTCATGTCATACAATGCCAAGTGACAAATATACTGCTTCTGATTTCGTGGACACCACAGTTATGCACTTAACAACGTTTACACAGTTATGACAATAATGCGCAGCTCATTAATTATAATTGGCTTCCGTGGTTGTGACATTTGAATGTTAATTACGCCGTTCGTGACGTTTTTGAATTTAAATTACAATGTTCTAACGTCGTTACAAAGCACGTCTCCAATTTGATGACTGACGACTCATCGAACATACGTATCCTCAGTTTCACCAAAACCTAATAATCAGGAATCCCAATCTTTCTGTTTCACTTGACAAGGTTCTTGATGGACATTGGGCTATGGTATGATACAAATGTACGTTCATAAGGCATACTGAACCTTTTAAACCAGTGGTTCACAAAAAATTTAACATATCGATCTTCCACCTCCATCGTCCAACACATACTACGGAAACGTCACAATCAGAATACTGACTATCTGACACACTATTGATTGTAATTGAATATGAAGCTCTCGATAGGTTAAAAAGTCAACGCGACGCATCGACTCGTTGCCGGAATATCAGTTTGTGAATATCGAACTGAAGATCATCCACAAACAACAATGAATCAACGTATTCAGAAATTCGAGTCATCACTTCATCATACCTCCCTTGTTCAAATTCCCGTTGTCACCCCCTCTTATGTCCATACATGATCGGACATCGGTAATATCGCCCAATTTGACGAACATTGATTTGTGTACATCACGGAAAGGGAGCACTGATGTTTTTTTCCACTTCGGCCTTGCCTCCCCTCTATTGCTATTGGGCTCCAAAGTGTTCATGTTCATGAACCAATAAGATTTTTAGAATGGACTGAATATAATATGCTTTTCCTCTACTTAACGTTCATATGTAACATGCTAAAATGTTAGGCAAAATTACAAATTAAATACCGTAAAAGTTCACATGTTTCCAGGGATGATTTTTCGTGTACTATACTGAAGTGTCTGTTGACGTTATGCCCTCCGGACTTCTGGCGCGAGATGTCTCATCATTAAAAACGACAATACGCACAAGTTCACTACCAAAAACAAAAACACATTTGCAAGCAATGGTCGTCTTGATCCATGTAAACTGATCGGTAGTCGGCTTAGCATTTACTCTGGTCCCAGAACCCCGCATATGATTTTTCATGTAAAAGACGAAAAGTGATTGTGTATATCTTGTGCGAGTCGCATGGGTTATTTTCATTGTACGTATTCCAACAACATACGACTCATAGACGTTATAAGTAGTCCCTTACACTAGCATTTCCTGTCACTTTTTCTCAGTGTAACCTAGATTCCCTCATCTTCGCTAAGGACGATAGTGCCATGTCCGGCTCGTTAACAGTTGGCGACTTTTTGATGAGATTCAGGTTAGTCGAGTAAATGACTGATCTGACTTGCCTCTCAACCATTCAGATACGTTGAACGTTTGTTAGATATTGACTTCTGCCATGTATACAATCCCTCTCTACGTGAGCCAAACACGCAGACATATTAGCTATCACTGTTTTTCTTTTCTACTGAGCTTCCGTAAGCCCAACGACGGCCTTGCTTTATAAATCGATTAGTACTCCATTTTTATCTGTTATTAAAATGGTGTGGATCACAAGTTAACAAAATCTGATACTGCTGACCACCCATTCGACTGAATTTCTTCATTAGTTTATAAACGGTGCGTTATCGTATCCTGTCCCCAAGTTGTCCTACGCATTTCCCACAAGACACAGTTTTTAACCAAATGAGTAATTCCTGGTGAATAAACAAACATATGATCCAGTTCACTATGAACATTGCTTGCGTACTTTTAAAGATTCTGCATTCATATAGATTTTCTGATTAGTCTCTTTCTGTAAGAATCATTAGACTCACATTTTGCCCATGCTAGACTTCAACGCTGCTGAAAACCCTTGTCTCCATTTAAAACCACGATCACGTTTTCATAAGTCAACAGTGTGGACCGTTTTGTCACTTACCTCATATTAGGCATGACTAACTTATCACATGCGAATGATCATCCACGCCTGCCTGTAAGTAATGCTGGGATCATCTGATCGTCCTAAGAGAAGGCACAGTAACTGTCTTGGTAATCTCGATCTTCAAATTATAATCACGTAAACTATTATCCTAGCTGCGCGATGTTTTCGATTGTTGATTAGTGATTTATATAAACTGAAAACCAACCAGTGAGCCTTAACAAGAAGGAAACTCGTATCTAATGCTTCTTTTCGAGAGTGGTTGATAGAAAAGGTTATGTGAATGGGAGAGCTACGGTCAGATGTGGTTGATATCAAATATTTTACTGCTTAACAGAGATATCTATATTCAGTCAAATGTGGATTCTTTGATCTCAGATTCGTTACAGCCGTTTGACGAAACCATGATAATAACGTCCCCATATTGTTAGAAACAGAAAATCAGTAAACCACATACATATATACCTCGTTAGTAGCTGCAATAGCCGAATTTTTTGTGCAGATCACGAACACCAAGTGGCTTACAGAAATCGGTTGTCAACACGTACACACAACACATTCCACGCACTACTGATGCCCACGTACAGTATGGATGGGCCAGCTAACTGAGCACATGTGGCAGATTACTTTGTAATGGTTTACGCGCGTTAAGACGTTACGTGTGGTCAACCAGCCCATACCACCCTGCTGCACCTGTTATTGACTGAGTAACAGACAACAGGTTGATTCACGTGTCAAACTACATGCTGCTAATCAATATCAATATGCCTCGGTGTAAAACAGCACAGGGAATTGACCTTCTCCACCGTCGTGCAGTATCCCAACAAAACAAACACCCAGTAAGCCTTCTTCTCTGTTATTGTCTCTACTATTCAGCCATTTTTTAATTGTACGATTGAACCGCCCTGTCAACCCGTTCGTTTGTGGATGGTACGGCAATGTTCTCAAGCGGTGAATCCTCCAATTCCTCAACACCTCCTGAAATTGCCGCCCCTCAAAACACGGGCCCTGGTTCGTAATAACTCTGTGCGGTACTCCAAAGTGAGCCACGGCATTGCTCTTGAAAGCGTGTGCAACCGTTCCGCTCGTTTGATCGTGTGAAGTGGTCAATCATGACCACTATGTAGCGATTTCCATTTGAACTGGTTGGCAGCGGACCAAAAATGTTTATACCCTAGGTGTGTGCGGCCTCCTTTGTTGAGGTCGATTGTATGAGGGGTGTTAGCGTCATTGTCTCCCGGTTCTGTTGGCAATTGGGGCAGGCTCGAATGAAATCAATCACATCTTTCCGCATTGTGGGCCAAAATACCCTTCGCCGCAGTAGATCGTACACGCGTTCTCGTCCCATGTGAACATATGTGTGTGCCAGTCGAATCATACGTTTCCTCTGGTTCACTGGAATAAATGGCCCTCGCTGTACCTCCACATCGACGACTAGTTGACCGTTCTCCAAGTGTAGCCGGTCCCAGATCTGTACCAGTTCGTTCAGTCCTGAAGTCAACGTCTTGGGTTTGGTACCTGCCAGCAGATGTTCACATACTTCGCCTACTTGAGGGTCTTGCTGCTGATTGGCCAAGATGTCTTTATCGGCAACCAATACTGCGTTCACGGGTATAGCTTCAGTCGGCAGCTCACTTTCCTGTATCGGTCGTGACAGTGCATCAGGTACCTCATTGTTCGTGCCGTTGACATTTCCGATGGTAAAGTTGAAATGTTGTAGTCGGAGTGCCCAGCGTGCCAGTCGTCCAGGTGGATCCTTCTCCGTCTTCAGCCAGATCAGGGGTTTGTGGTCGGTCTCAACATGAAAAGTGGTCGCTGTCAGATAGATCCTCCACTTCTCCAGCGCCCAGACGATAGCCAGGCACTCTTTCTCCGTGGTAGAATACTTTCTTTCTGCTTCCGTCAGTATTCGGCTGGTATACTCAATGGTCCACGAAGGTTGTGAAAGAAATTCTCCGATTCCGATATCACTTGCATCAACTGACACCGGGAATGGCTCATTCGGTTTAGGGATCGTCAGGCACCGAGGAATGTTGGCAGCTTCCTGTTTGAGCTCGTTAAACCGTGTGTCCCAAGCAGACGACTGAACTGCAGCCTATTTAGCGTTTCATATTATTCAACTTTGGGTCGACTGCGTTGATTCTCTGTACCACTGCTCGCAGCCTTTCTGAATGTTTCAACACTGTGTTGAAGAGTATAACGATGTCGCCTCCACATACTGTTACTCCTTCCTGATCCTCCAGAATGAGAAGCAAGAGACGTCTGAAGGTCGCTGGAGCATTGCACAGACCAAACGGCATCCTAAGGAACTCGTATTCTTGTCCGTTCACACAAAATGCAGTCTTCGCTCTGTCCTCCCTTGCTATTGGTAGTTGCTAGTAACCGGAACGCAAATCTATGAGGGATAGTACTTTAGCTTCATGCAGGTAAGCAAGGACCCTCTCAATTTGAGGTTTCGGATACGCGTCTTTTATGGTCACTCGGTTCAGCTCTCTGAAATCGACACAAATTCGGTCAGCTTCATCCGTCTTCCTAGTCAACACAACCGGTGAGGAAAATGAGCTGGTTGTCTTCTGAATTATTCCTTTCTCCAACATCTCTTCTAACTGCCTTTCCGCTTCTGGAATCAACCTGAATGGTATTCCCCGGTATACTAGTCTGCACCCCTCGTCCGGCTCTAAGTCTGTCGAGTGTTCCATCCACGTACAGAATCCGTATTGATCATCCGCGTTAGTAAACAAATCAGCAAACTCATCAACACACTGCCGGATGACTGTTATCGGACACTCTGGTAGAGACTTCATCGAGATGCAGCCCATTTGGCACTGATCCTTGGTCTCTTTGCGATGCAACTTCACGACATCGCCATCAACACGCAGCTCGTTCCTCTCCAGGCCTACGCTTGCTTTCGATCGACGTAACAGATCGGCACCTATTATTATCTCTTCCACATCATCAATCACTAACGTCGCGTGGCGTAGCCTGATACCACCTACCTGGATCGCGACGTTCTGAGTCCCTAGCGCCTTTAACGCCGTCCTTCCGACTGTAACCACATACCAATTACCGCACCTAAAAGGGAATCCTGATACTCTGCTTATGATCGAAGCACCCGCTCCCGTATCTACTATCGCACTCTTTTGCTCTCCCTCTATCGGAACATTTACCCGTGAAACGCCGCTATGATAACCCGTTACCACCGAAAAACAAGGATGAAGACGTCTGTTAGGGTACTGGCGGGCAAAGTGTCCCACTCCATTACAAACAAAACAATTATTGCGGTGAGGTTGTCCACGTGCTCGTCTAACTTGTCCTTCTCTTGGTTTCGCATTCGTCTTCAAACCTTCCACTGCCTTTGTCAACTGGTCTACTTTCTCCTCGATCTCCGTGACCTCTACCGTCCAACTTGCATCCGTACGGTAAGCGCTGTGCAATTCAGACAAGTCGTTCAATTTCCGCGATCTCGAAAGACTCGGCCATCCGAACGCTCTCCTGCAATTCCGGCGGCAAACTCTGGATGAACCGCTCCCTCGCCAATCTATCCTTAGTTTTCTCATCTTCCTCCGGTAAGCCCAGCGTCAACTGCCGTAATAAGCGTTGATAGTGAATCAAGGGATCTTGAGTGTCACAAAATCCGGCACCATAGAAACAATCCATTGCCGACTGTCGGTCTTGTTCCTTTCTAAATGACTGAAATAGTGCCGTCCGAGTTTCTTGATACGATGTTACGGCCTTTGTTTGTTTCCTCAAGGCATAGACGGCTTTTGCCCATCCGGTGAGTAGCGTCTCCAATGCCGTCAAAATTTGTGCTTCGCTATTCAATCCGTTGCACGCCGCAATCGCCTCAAATTCCGACAGCCACTCTTCCACGTCTCCATCCGCAAAATTGGTTTGGCCATTGCAACTTCATTGCGTTGTGTTCGGGTCACGGCACCAGTGTAGCGAAAAAGTGTCTAATAAAACACAATCTCTATTGCCCAGCTCGTTGACTGCCCTGCTACATGCGCATTCGGGTTTATGAGCCAGAATTCCGGTCCACAACATACAACCGGTTTCCGATCACACGTCATGTGCACTTCTGCCCGGTTTACATGTGTGATCGACGCCTTCTATTCGGGGGTTTTCCGCCTGCCAGTCCTCGTCCGTTGATCCGATTTCGTTGAGCGATAGCTCGTCCGCTCTCTCGTATTGTCCGCAATCTATCCACTGTGGGCTTTGGCCGCATTCTGAGACCGTGTCGAGATATTCCTCAGAGTGTTGGAATAATCGTGCCTCCCGATCCGGTCATCCATCCTATTTTACCTGCCATATCTCGCCCGTTAGTCCGGTCTCGTTGATCGATGATTCATCCGGTCGCCCATGCTGTCCCTAATCTGCTCGCTGTGGGACTTTGAACGTAACTCGCCCCGTG
This sequence comes from Paragonimus heterotremus, assembly GCA_013368495.1. Lineage (NCBI taxonomy): Eukaryota > Metazoa > Platyhelminthes > Trematoda > Plagiorchiida > Troglotrematidae > Paragonimus > Paragonimus heterotremus. The sequence continues at coordinate 106,794 of LUCH01000819.1, forward strand.
TCGAGGTATTTCGCAAAGCGCCGGAATACTCGCACCTCCTGTTTGATAATCCACCACTTGATGTGTTCACAGGCCTGTCTAGTCCCTGTTTGCCCCTATCTGTGTACTGTGTATAACTGGCACATTTTACGCCTGAGACTGATGAGAGTAAATGAAATGTTAACATATCGCAATGCCTTCCTTCTACTCTGATGAAGTGGACAAAGGGTACTTATTGATTCAAATTTCTCATATGTTAACATATCGCGAAATGTCTTCTTTCTGCACTAATGAAGTTCAATATACTGTTTTTCAGAATGGTGACATCTCTTGAATACACTTGCAAACTGTTACCTTGAATCCTTCCATTGAAAATGTCTCTTGGCAGTCGTTTTAATGTGGTCAATTGGCAAGCTTCCCTGCACCTGATGCAAAACTTCGAGTGAATGCTATGAAATATGGTGCACAAAAAGACTAGGACATCAAACGAGTAGATAGAGAGGCTCAAAAACAGAGATTACTTATCAAAATTGAACGGTGAAGGTGCATAAATCAGCAGCGTGTGTAACAGAATGACCTTCACGACAGTATATCAACTTTCCATTTGATTTGCACGCAAAGAACTGCAACATTTTCATATCGTAGAACTGTTTATCTGTATGCCCACTGATGAGTAGTCGAGGATTTGTTTAGGTCCAAGTTGAACATCACTTACATTTGATCGCAATCTTCGCATTCAAACAGAATTTCCAGTAAGCCCCTTTCGAAAAAATGCACTAGACTCGAGTTTCGCTCTTGTTAGAGCTCGTCAGTAATGCGTACGTTTGCCACGACCCGGATTAGTAATCCGGCAACCGTGTTGACCATTGTGCCATTGGCCTGAAACTGGGCATGACCGAATTATCATATTTGAACGCTGAACCACTTTCGCTTGTGGGTACCGCTCAGGTTGTCCGATAGTCTCGATAGGAGACAGTTACTTTCTGTTAACTCCATGTTTAATTAGATCGGAGATTTTGACCTGTCTCAGAAGTCCTGACCGTGAATGTGACTTTTTCGTAGCTGGGTCGTTTTCGATGAGAAACAGCTAATGAAGCTGGGTAACGATGATGTCACACTCAATTTTAACTCGGTTATCTGGGTGCTTATAAGCTTCAGACACGTCTCCGTCGACTGTTTGAACTTAGACGTGATCGTATTACAAGTCAGGCCGAAACAAGTTGAACACTGTCCCCGATTTTAATGTTGTCAAATTTGTGCTGACTAAACCAAAGGAGATAAACATTCGCAACGAAACACCAACCAGGTTGGTTCTTGAATATATGATACGTTATGGTGCATTTATGTAAGAAAAGAAACTTCACTGTAAACATTTTTTCCAGACAATATCCATAAAAATGCATTCGTCTCTATAAGGGATGATATTCCAGAGGGAATCGAGAATATCAAGGTGCTCATCCGTAAACTTCTGGTGTTACTGGATCGCTGCTAGCATTCATGTAGATCTCAAAGAAGCTACTCGTATTCACGGCAAACCTTGTAAGTAGTTTGTTGATATGTTCGCGCAGGTGAAATCCACTGTCTTTATAAGTGTAATTTGTGGTCCTTTAATTTCTGTTAGTAGTCCTTTTCTGATCACCGGCGTATAACTCAGAATAAGATCTATATCCAGAATCCTGGAAAGTGTTGAATTTGGTATCTCTATACCTCTCAGTACACTAATCCGATTCAGTTGGCGTTTGTACAAGTGTTCATTGTCTTATATTTAATTGTAGGTCAGAATATAACATGGTCGCACAAACACACACAGCCTTGACTAATCTGTTTTGTTTGACAAAATACGTGTAGGTTTATGATTCATGTGAAACCGGCTAACTAATCTACGTTTGTGTCCCAAAATTAAGTACAGCAATTTAAGAATTTTACCGTTACCGAATAAAGTGATAGCAAATCTTGGCGACAAGATGTTGTTGACTGCGAAATTTCAAGTGGCACACAAAATACTGAGTGCTATCTCACGTTCTGTCAAATAGTTCAGAACGTGCTTCGTAGCTTCAGAGTGTAATAAGCTTCTGGGAATATTTAGGTTTAATGCGGAATATTGAAGTTATGGAAGGTATGGACCAGTTTGTATACTTTGGAGGTTGCATCAGCACTGGTAGGTGTATAGGGAGGGAAATAGAAGCCCGGGTCTCCAGGGCTAGGGTAGTATTTGCTAATCTGGGGCAGCTCTGACAACAGAGCATTTGCGTGTAACTTAAGAGTGGCGTATATAAAGCGACTATAAGGACTGTGCTACTTTACAGCCAATCAAGATAGAGGACATGTATACACTTCAGTTATTTGGGCATCGATGTGTGCGTTCAATCGCTTGTAGCGGGTTGCAACAATGAAAACGTTAGGAAATGGGTATTTAGTAATGACTGTCAAGCGAGTCCCCTTGTTCATTCTTTATGTTTGCACAGATTTACATACTTAGGTCATGTAATAAGGATGCCAGGTAATCGTCTGCCACACTGCACATTTTTGTCGATGCTGTGACCAACTGGCTTAAGACGGGAGGTGGACAGGTGATGACCAACCATGGGGTTGGTCACTGTAGATCAGGTTTCTCCTCAGGACTAGGGACCTCGCGACTCACAAAGTCTGTGGCTGGAGACGCTAGGTGAGATGGTGACTAGTCTGGTGTTCAATGTTTGAGTGTGGATATGGATGTTTTTAATAGCTAGGTCCCCTCTATTTCTCTCATGTGCTGTTTCTTTAGTTAGGGCTTCGGGATTGTATGGAAGTGAAGTAACAAATAGAACAACTAATGTATTGTTGTCTTTGACGATGATGATAGCGATGAACCACAATAATTAAAAGTATATTGACAAAATTAACAGCACAAAGATAAAATTACAATCACAACCACACTATGTATTTTGAAGGATTAGTTTCAAGTCAACTTTAGAAAATGTGCGGAGGCCATCACTTCATTCGTGCGATAATTTTAAGCAGACTATGGAATAATACTTTCGAAGAACCTACGTGGACACCGTAACTCCTAAAATTATTTGACGAAACCAACAGAAGAACACAACCGTCCGCTTATTTTGGCTACACTGATATGAACTGAGCCACCACCCTCTACTCATCCACTTTTAAACAATCACTGTTTGTACAGTAACGTGGGAATTCATTTGTGTACATCAGAATATGGGACATATCAAGACCCGTCCAGCGACAAGATAATAAGAAACTCTCGAACACGTGGTAGGCATGCCCAGACGGTTACACATGCATTCTGTTACTTCCGTTTTGGTACCGCTGAACAGAGTTCACAAACTGTTACAGCTAATTACGTTGAAAAAAGCGGCGTGCTGTTAATCTGGGCCGGTGTTTAGTTCAAGCTTTGGGTCAATCAGGTTTATGGAACCGACCTGGTAGGATGTCAACGGGTGCCAGAGTGCTAACACCCCATTCATGATACGTCACGCATGTTCACGCCATTTTTGATGGGATAGCTGTGACCAAGTCGCGCTGATCATGTTAAGCACGTTATGAGCCTCGGATTTCGGTAAAGTATGCCTGAATTTGAGAGCTACATATATTACGATATCGCATACTCACTGCATCTTTCAGGATAGAATGTGGATAATAAGTACACGTATGAAATCATCAGTGGTAAACAAGGTTGCCTCATGAAAGCGTGGCCAGATTTCTAGTCCTGGCATTGTCATGGATACGTACTATTGATGACTTCTAATGAGAGCGAAACTCGAGTCTAGTGTTTCTTTTCGAAAGGGGCTGACTGGAAAGCCTATGGGAATGTGAAAGCTGAAATCATTTGTGGGTGATGTTCAACTAGAAGTCGTTAAACTGTTGGATTATGTTTGAAATCTACTATGAACTCGTATTTTCCGGAACAATGTGTGAACATCTGAAAATAATATTTATCAGTAAGCTCTCACCAATGACACAGTCTTCTTCAGACACACAACTGAGACCATTCAAGGTAAACAAGAAGAGAAGCAATAGATCCCCCCCACAGATTCTGGTCATAGTGTATCGGGTGAGTAACTCGAAGACATGACTATTCTGACACTCAATGGAATATCTCAAACCGGTTGTGGGATACTGGCAAAGCTCACACCAGATGGATCATGGGTAATACAACAGATCAGACGGGTCATCACTAAACGAAATTGATCCAACGGGCAGGAAGTGACAAGCAGAAGTCCACGATTGCAAATGTCAGTCAACTGAAGAAAACTATAAATAAGTGCAAATGATGTTTTGAGTGAAAATCTCACTATGTCAGGGGCCGGAATTCCGGCTCATGAACGCAAGTGAAAACATGCGAACCGTAATTTACTGAATTAGAAATATTGACACCTGTTTATTCGAAACCCTACGAATTGCTTCCTACTTCCTTTTGTTGAGTGGAATAGTGGGATATCTTTCCATTCTTTCGAGTCTTTTGGTCATGGATCGCGAACACAGAACAAAGACGCAACTAGGGTGAGGTGTCCTTTCCGAGTTTCCCTACTCACATTACACAGAACGTCCAGGTTTATCTGGAGTACCAAGTTCGTAAACTTCAACCAATTCCAGCTCGATATACAGTCTCCTTAGCACTCTTGTGAAAGCTTGAATGCCTCTCTTTACTGGAAGTGGACATAGATAACTTCATTAAAAATAATAACTATTCAGTTGTGGAGAGTGGAGGACTACAGGGGTACTGATCAGTCAGTGAATGAGTAAAACTTCTATCTATACGGTGGTAATTTGCTTCCGCAAGTTATAACATCAAATCGTCCACCTTCGCTGGGTGGAAAAAGGGTTGTCTTCATACCGTCAATATGTGACTCTACTTTGCTGGCATTATCAAGTATGCCGTGTTTATACTTCTTCGCTCGATATCTGGGAGTGGAACATTTCCGAACCAATAGAATAACCAATTGGCCATACAGTCAAGTTCTTATGTTCAACTGATTCTAAAGCTTGGCCCTTCGAAACTGTTAAATACTTTTAACGGTTGACCTGAACAACTGAGGACTTGTGTACAATGGTCACCACACAACTCACCCGTACAGGTGTACGTGTACACGTTTTGCGTCAGTGTGTTGATGATATTGACAAGCCTACGTTGAAGCATCATATCCGGCATGCTCCGACGTAGGGATAGCTGGAAAACCACTAGGTAAGATCCCAACGAGTATTGATACATGGAATTGACCGTGGACATGTCAGATAACACAAAGAATAGAATAGCTCCACGTCTCGCTGCAGGCCGGTAGGCATCCCGAAGTAGATCAATATCGGCAGCGGTTTTTGCACCCAAGACCAGTTTCTCTGTCACTTCAGTCGCTTTGGATTTGGTCTCTTCCAATGTGTTGACCAAATCCACATTGTCTAACATGTTGCCAGTACTAGTCGCCAGCTCGCGAAGCAAACTATCTTCCAAGTCTTTCAATAGTCGTTTGTTTTGACTAGTTGAAAAGTGAACAAATTGCAACAATAAACATAACACATACATGAATGTACTAAATGAAACCATGAGTGATGTTTAGAAACAACTTGCACCATAGGTGATTTGTTGGAAACTCATTTTTTCTGCTTCAAACTTATGACAGGTTTTGCTTTTGAAATTTCACAACTAATAAATTCACCAGTAACGATAGGAGACATACGTCGCGAGACGTTAACATTTCGTCCACTCTCTTCAGTCACGAACATAAAAACATTGGAATATATAGGACATGCGGATAGGAACAACAATAGAAACAATCAACGATTGGGTTTACACAAAACAGGGACTGTAATCAGTTCTAGGGCAGACAAACTGCATGAGTCAACAGTTTATGCAAACACAGGACCGGACGGCGAGCATTGATTAACATAGGTTCAGAGAAGGCAAGCAACTTCGGATTCAGAGAGATATGCACCGATGACTGCTTGCAAGAAGAGGAGGAGAGATTAAAGAAAGTGTTGGTCGCGAACGGCTATCCTGAGAAGTTCATCGATGTTCACAGCCAGAACAGACTGATCAAGACTGCAGTGAGTACGGTCCCTAAGAAGCAGGTCTTTATGAACCTTCCTTTCAAAGGCGATCATATCACAACTGATATAAGTCAAAAATTACAGTCTGCTCGAACTCGTACATACACGGCGGCTGAATTGCGGTTACTACTCACGACTAGGAGTTTCGCTCAGCTTATTCACAGTCGTGTCCTAGAGAAATGTTCTGTCTCACATGTAATCTATCAGTTCACATGCAGTTGCAGTGACATCTATAGCGGCAGAACAGATCGGTGCCTACGTCAAAGAATGGCTGAACATATGCCTAAGTGCTTGGCGCGCGCCATGACACAACAGGCAACGGCAACAGAACGAGTGAGACGACATCCGACCTCATCCATTGCAAAGCACATCATGAGAACAGGTCACATTGTTGACCCCGCCAATTCGTTTCAAGTGTTGTGTGATCGGAAGCTATGTTAATCAATGCTCGCCGTCCGGTCCTGTGTATGCATAAACTGTTGACTCATGCAGTTTGTCTGCCCTAGAACTGATTACAGTCCCTGTTTTGTGTAAACCCAATCGTTGATTGTTTCTATTGTTGTTCCTATCCGCATGTCCTATATATTCCAATGTTTTTATGTTCGTGACTGAAGAGAGTGGACGAAATGTTAACGTCTCGCGACGTATGTCTTCTATCGTTACTGGTGAACTGGATCAAGGGAACGCAGTGTTTTAAATAATAAATTAACTTATAGCAATCTTCAACCATACAGCTGAATTTTCCCTTACGCACCGATAGAATTTCTCATAAGGTTCAAACAATGCGACTGGGTAGAATTAAATATTCTTCTACTCCATCGTCATTGTCTTTTCTCTTGATGCGTTTAACACGGTAATGATCAACAACACGGCGTTTATATTTGGTTTGTTACTTGGTTAGTAACATCAGACCTTGACTGATATCAATCAACTGAATGATTGCTAATAACCTGGCTGGGATTCACAATTAGCCTCATCAACAACTGACAATACGACCATGCAAAGTAACCTTTTTCTGTAACACAATTTTTGTTATTCATTTCCTCCATTTGTGTTCAACAAGTCTCATCCTCCGATTACCATATTTTCTTTGATTGTTCACTTGAAGGAACTGTACAGCAGACACGATCGTATTGAATAGCAAGCAAGATATGTAATGAACGTTGGATTTCGCAGACATTCACTTAACAAGACAAACGAAACCTGGTGGCATGAGTACTAGTAACAAGAGAATAAGGAACTCATCGATAACTGGAGTGCCGAACTTGTCAACAGATTTTGTTTCCCTAAGATGTAGGTCAACTTATGTGTCGGGTGTTGTTTGATCACAACGGAGGCACACGCGCAAATCTGCCATTTGTATCTTTTTTCATTTTGTACATTTTAAACAGTAACATGTTTTCTATGTGTCCTCAGCCAACACCGTTACACAATACATTGGGTTACGTCACTGCTGAAACAAGTTTAATGATCGTCACAACAGGCGGTCCGCGTGACTAGAATTTCTTAACTCATGGTAGCCAGCACGACGTACATCTAGCCGTGAACCATTCCATAAACTTTGGGTGTGTATAACACAACACGCGCACACGTGATGCACCCTGGTTTTTGCTTCAAGTCGCTAGTGTAATCTCATAGGGGGCAGGCCCATCGATCACAAGTATGACGCTAAAGCCTGGGCCGACTTACCTGGTCTCTCTGATCAGTGTTTCTCGCTGCTCTTCCAACTCGTATCGTTCTGATTTGACAATCACACTAAGCAATTGGTCTTCCAAACCTTTCATTGTGACCGTATAATTGATGACCATAGCTTTGCCGAAAACGTCCGGTCCATACTGGGGATTGGCCAGTTTGGTGATTAAATAGAGTCGGAAACTTGGATCGTAATCCACTTCTTTGTCACCCAGGAGAACATAACGTCGATTCTACGAAAAGCCGGAAATGTAAATAAAATAGTATTTAACATCAGCTTTTCAATTTTCAGGTTGATCACTCTTATTCCACTGCCTAGTTTATTTTGAGTAAAGCGATGGTGTTCATTTGAAAGGGATATATCGCATCAGATGAGTTGGTGGGTAATCATCTCAACCGAGCATGATTAAACTGTTAGTTATCAATGCTTCAGATTGGTTAAAACGTGTAAACAACACTGCGTTTGCTTCTGATAAATGCATAAATGGACAAACTTCGGAACCCCAATTTCAAAACGCTCGATTAATGAACCTGATGGAGCTACTATCAGTTAGTAAAACAGAACAACAGAAACAACCCTTACAGAAAAATGATCGAAAGTCGAACAGCTTAGCCAGGAATTACAGACTGACTGAGGACAGTTCATAATGTTGTAACCAAGCCGACCAGAAATTGGTATGGGTTTGTCCCCGTCTACAAAGTTTTATCAAAACTTCTCCGGTTCGGTGGTTAGTGATGCCGTTAACTGTCATGTAATTCCGAGGCGCTGTTGTTTTGGGATATGAGAGGGAGACATAGGACTTAAGCTTGGAAAACTTTCCAAACGCCAAGCTGACTATAGCTTAAGAAGAAAGCATCGGAACTACAGGTATGAAGAGGACGACATGTACAAGACATATTTTACGACGTTGGCTGTTTTGTTTAATTAGCCTTCCGTGTTTTAAAAATAGTGACTACATTCATGTCACTGAACTTGACTGGCCGCCACCTCTCTTACTGCATTTAACCACGAACTATGAAAGTAAGGTGGCTTCAGGCTAGCGAGATTCACAATGGTTAATCTGTCTTTTTCTAAACACTTCTGCTATGGTCAAAATTCGGCATCTGACAGCCTTTGAATGACCACCGTTGACTTTGTTCAGACGTTCAATTTGTCATGGCCAACCACCCACATCACGACCGATCAAAGCGCCATGGTTCCAGTTGCGTAATCGTATCAGAACGTTGTCTCCGTGTCTACCTGTGACATGTATGATCTCATTTAAACTCGCTACTTGTTTTTGTTTGTTTCGCCCTGACAACTCTGGTTCATATAAATATTATGTAATTAGTCGGATGATGAGTAACCATAAACGAGCTTGCTCGCTATACCATTTTTTGATGACTGCTCTGGAGATTTTTAACCACTATCTCTTTCTTCGTGTGCTTCCCTGCTCCAACTCAACATTTGTTTACATTGCTCTTCACGCCATTCTGCAATGACATATGCCTATGTAAAGTATGCTCGGTGTGGCATACGATTTGTCGACATCCTAAGCGTATGGTTCAACCAGCAATCAACCAATGAATCCTTAATGACTGAGGCAATGGACTCGCCCGATCCTTGCTACCATATGTCCGCTTTCTGGCCTCATTGCTGCTTATAACTTAGTACTATTCAATGCATGTGAATAATAGCTGAAGACGATAAGCGCACTCTCTATATTGTGCAGACACGTAAAGCAACCGTGTTCCAATTGCGTGTCTTAACCTTCAGATATATATCTTTCTGTCACCTAGGAGAACAAAACGCTTTAAATGCACTATAACACATTGCCCATGTTTCCCATTTACTTTCCAGACGCCAATAATGTTTCCAGTATTAGCAACCAACAGATCTGATATCGAATATAGATACTCTACGAATGACCGACAACGTTGCCCCAACAGACTGTTTACTGTCCATAATCTGATGCTGATTAATCAGATTCCATCACGGAAGGACGTTTCATTGAGGCTTAAGTGACGCGTGCGTGAAGTGACTGTGAAAATGGTGTTACGTTTAAGCAGTAAAAGTTGGTCGCTCGAGATAAAAAAAAAACCAAACCGATTCACATACTCAACAAATACTATTGATATTAGGTGACGCCTAAACTAACGATGATGTTGGAAATCGAGTGGTTGATAGTGAGATTCATGCAAGTTCATGCAAGTTCATGCAAGTTCGGTGAGTTTTCAAATATATATATATTAAGGTGATCTGGTCGTGCACCAGTAATTCCAAACGACTACTATCCAGACTAATCACTTTGCTATTACCACAGTCAATTAGCTTGACGTTTGAGGCGGACGAATGATGATCTGACATTAGGAAAGAAGGATAACTGTCACTATAATAGCTACGATAGGTCATTTTCGTCTTCTTGGTTATTGGCCTCATGACTGGCTGGATAAGTTAAAGTAGATGGTGGTTATTGGAACTTTCTGGTGTGAACATCAACGATGATAGACTGAGTTGCCCCCAAATTAGGGACAATTCAGCAAACCGGAGGCAGTGAAAGCCACAAAGCAACCCTCTGGCAGACACCATCTCACTCTCTCAGTTGAAACTAAGTTTGTTTACATGGCATACGTATCTATCGGGTCCGCTGGATTCACTAAAACTGAATGTATTAGGACAGTCAACCAAAACACACTGTAACGTGTGGTCGAAGCCAGCAATCGCGCACGGGCTAAACCTGAATTGTGTGACAGAGCATGCTGCCATGTTGTTGACGCCATTTTAGTCTTCGTTCGTGGAAGTCGTGTGTATAGCTTACTGGGCCTTTGGCTCATACTCGTTTGTGTTATTTCCTTTTACGGAACTGTTGGAACCCCTACTTCGGAAGAACGCTGTTTCCCGATGTTCCCAAGTCGCCCTAAAGTTAATTCGCAAATGTAACGGACAATCAAAGTGGAAACAGCCGGCTTGTATGTTAAAATACATGCACTTGAATTTGTTTTGGATTGTTAAGAAGAAATTCAGTGAAATAAGAAATGTTTGAGATAGAACGGATGGCAGACTTCAGCCACAGGAACAGGAATGATATGAACTGAGAACAGAAAAGTAGCCGCATCATGTCAAGCATACTAAAGATACCCCCCCATCACCATCGTTTTCAGCTTTTAACCATACCCATGAGTTTAATTGTTTGCGCTGACGTTCGTTCTGAAAATCGCCCACGAAGTTACAGAGTTATAGGTTAGTAACATGAAACAAACAACCAGCGGGTTAGCAATGACGTGGAGAAGTTGAAAGCAGCTTCCATCTGTCAAAAGTTTCAAATGGTGGAGCTAACTGAAGTGTCGGTCCGGTGCCCTAAGTGCATTCATCAACTGATGACTTTATCGTAACAGTCTCATTCAGAGTGTTCTAAAGTGAACATACACGGATTTTGAATGAGAGCTGCCTACGAGTCAAACAAATCATTTTAGATTGAAGTTCCAGTCAATCACTCTTGAGGTGGTGAGTTCTGTCAATCATAACACACTTTCTCATTAAATGATGACATTTGTGGAGCAACTCACGTGAAAACATTGAGTCATCCCTAGTATGCAGAAAAAAAACGAGAATTAATTAGGTTTAAGTCAACCGTTCGAATATGATTTTGGGGTGAGTGTGCTAACTTCTTTTGATGTCTTTCGTTGAATCTTTTCCTTAAAATGGATATCTCTTGTCTGATGAGGGCAGTGAGCTTGAATGCATAATTCAAGCATTCGGCATATCAGTGAGATGCGCATTGTGGAAGAGTAGATAGGGTGAAATTTTCCAAACACACGAGTACATAATTGGCTTTTGTGGCCACTGAGTGACAGATCGGGAAAGATTGAGATCATCTGAGTCACTGGGTTAAAGGTCTCTTTCGTGCATAACAGTACTCAATTTGTTAACTCAAGGATAATACTACGCATGGGACAAGTGGTGAAGTTGTACTGCTGTACGCTTAGACCTGCTAAACGGTACATCATTCATAGCAAACTGATGATATAAAAGATCCAACGTTGTCTGAAGCTTCTTGTTCTTTGTGTTACCTTTAGTGTTGTTTAACGTTCTGTGTTATCATCGTACACCATTGTTAAAGGAGCTGGGAAACTGCAGAATGTCTACCACGATTAACATTACCACAACCAAACTATTAAGCAGACTATGCGCCGTTTAAATTTACACTAAATCGACGATGTTTAAGTCCGCCGGCCACAGCAATTCCGAGTTTATAGACATTTTCATACAGAACTGCGAGCTCGATTATGCCAAATACCTCAGAGGAATTCAATGATCTGCATCTGCTGGTTTGCCTTCATAGATCGTCTGTGTCCAGTGTGAGCGAATTTGTGACGTGAAATCTTCTGTTTGAGTGGCAGCGTTGAACAACTGAGTTCGGTTTTTCCGCCAATTAGGTTCCATTCTTTCCCACTGATCTGTCTTTAGGTCAGTATTAGCTTCTACTTTTCTCATGACTTAGAAAGTCATCCATCAACTAGTGGTGTTAGTAGTGATGACTACACTACATTTTAATAAACATACGGCTAATGTAGCTCGTCTTCAAAGACTAACTGGGTGCATTGTATGTTCAATAAACCTAAAACAATTAGTACTCTCGAAGACATGAGCGGCATAATTCACGGGCACTGTATAGATCAGCTATGTGCTTTTCATCTCAACCTATCGTCCAGCTAACAGGAGTCTTGAATGACTGAAGAACAAAAAATTCAACATATTTTGGATAACACACCTGTATCCTCTGTCGATGTGCGAAATATTTAGACTTCCGGTAAATTAGCATCAAATATATCAGATGCATCAAATTGGGTCGTCCGTTTTGCTGTTAATGTTCCACTTTAATTTTAGTAGAAAGGTTTCCAATTGTCACAAGACACTTGTGCAATATCCATAAATAACATCTGCTAGTTCCTGCCTTCAATAAGTGTCCTTCAGGTAGAATACAAGCGTAACGCCCTCCACGTTTGCAATACGCTTTGCTAACTCAAACTAGTATTCGGACGTGTTGCAGTATGACCTCACACGTTGATAAGAAAACAAATCACATAATCCGATATGCACTACCCACTCTCCATGGTTCACCCATGCATACGCAAATCTGATTACATTCGACTGAGCACAACTCAAAACCATCTATTGGCTAGTACTGTGAATGAGTCTCTCCTCCACCGGACCAGCACTTGATGAATTTTTAGTTATGCAAAATAAAACTCTAGACCAACTCACCTGATCGCCTTTGATCTGTTTTTCCAAAACATCGTTTATCACAGGGTCAATATACTCGTCAACGTCCTTGAATAGAAAAGGAATTCCGTAACGTATAGCTAGTTCCAGTTGCTTCAAAAAGTCCGCATCGTTAAAGGTGGCTATTTTCAAATTGTTTGACTCCTCTTTGTGTAGAATCCAATTCAACGCTTGTTCCTGTGGATCAATGCATAGTGGAAATCGAGAGGACTGTACAGTCAAAATTCCGTTTTGAACGCTCAGTTCATCCGGCGGTAAACCTTCGGAATTCCATTTTGAAACTTCCACATCATTTGTGAGCACATCTTCCAGTTTAAACGGCTGACTCATTGATACTTTCCGTTCAAGTAGCCATGACTGCCAATCTTCGTAGACCATCCGAGTTCTGTATTCCCAGGAGAATGCGCCCACGTAGCTCAGAAAAGCGGCGCTGAGTAAACAATCACCGAGAAGTTGGGTACGCTTTTGTTTCAATTCCTCCAGGTCTTGACGCCACCTTACTTCTTCAGAGCTGAGACCATTGATCAGTTTATCAGCTACAATCAAGCGGCGTTCCATCAACTCGGTTTCCTCTTGTAATTTCTGACGCTCACTCATAGCTTCTTCATAACGACGGTTCAAAGTGATAAGCTCTGCTTCCAAATTGCCCACTTCTGTGTTAATTCGATTTAAATCACGTTTTGCCTAAAAGCGCATTCAAGCGAGTAAGCACAGTTGCATCTGTCAGCTTGCTGAATTCATCTTTCTGGTCATTATTGTGTACAATCCTGAAGACAGACTGAATGCCAGTTTGTGGCTACCAACAAGTCACAACTAATAAGAGTATGAGTTGATAGAATAAAAACAGGCAGGAGAAGAAAGATGACAGTAATATAATCTTCTGGAAGTTCCATACTTTTGGATGAAAGGTGCAGCTAAGTTTACGGCTTCACTATCATAAGGCGCATATTTCTGACCCGTATACGTTTAGGATGTATGTGTCAGGCTATCGAAATCAGGGTAGGAACATACGGGGTGAATGAAGTTACATCCTACAACTACAAGTTTAATGGTCGATGATTTCCCACCACTAAAATACGTTCTGCTTTCTGTGCAATCACTTTTCTCTCCAGTCCTTAAATTCTAACAATCGAGTGTCTTCAGATCGTGAGACAGTATATATATATATATATATATATATATATATATATATATATATATATAT
>LUCH01000819.1:121851-170134 GCA_013368495.1 Paragonimus heterotremus
ACACAGTTACTGTCTGTTAACTCTAATCGATGACCCCTCGACTAGGACTTCTCTCCAAGCATGTCCGTGGTTCAAGTCCCGGCAGTGGCGATGATATGCACTACTGACGAGCTCTAATAAGAACGAAACTCGGGTCTAGTGCTTCTTTTCGAAAGGGGCCGACTGGAAAGTCTATGGGAATGCGACAGCTGCGATCAATTGTGGGTGATGTTCAATTTGAAATAAACCAAGTCCCCTACTACTCACCAGTTTAATTATTATTTACGTTGACGGTGTAAAACTGAATGCATTTGTAACGAACACGTACTGTCAGAATATGCTACTTATGCGCACTTCTAGTAAATATTATTTATTGGTTTCGTTTACTCTTCACTCTTGCTTCCTTCCAAATCGTATTTGATATACAGCTGTGTCACGTCGCCAGACAGGGAGGTTTTGGAAATATTGCATTAGAAGTGGAATGTGTGGACCACCTGACCTCGGCTACAACAATCATGCAAAGCGAACCTGGTTTGAACATCTGTGAGTCACTCTGCTGCCTTGAACAGAATCTGTCTTCATTCTGCCAGCTTATTTAAAGGCTGCAGTAAATTCCCCAATATAACGTTTTTCCGTCCTTACTGGTCATCATTATAACATCGACGACACAAAAATATAGTCGTATTTTGACTACTATCAAACACTTAGGTAGTATGACGTCAACTGAATTCTAATTGTCTAATCAGAGTTCGAGAACCCGCTTTCACTGACCTGCATGAAATTTTTTTCCAACTTGGCTACCTTTTCACGTTTCGGTTTTATCTCCCGTGAGACTTCACAGTAGCCAAGAACGGCAACCACAAATTTCAACAGTCCGGTACCCGCTTTGCTGACACTTCGCATCTCTTCAATTGTTACCTTCGATTTTTCCAGATAATCTACGTTTGGAATAAAAACACAGCGATAATCGATTGCAGAATAGTTTTGATATGAGCCATTCAGCAGTTCGGTTGGTTGGTTTACTCCAGAATATGCGAAAAAACGAACGAATAGAGGGTGAAAAGTGGTGTTATCCGTAAAAAGATGAATTATGGGAGTCTTTTTATCTACAAAGTTTAACTAGTTATCAGTTTGCGCCAGTTAACGCTACGTATTTGACAGAACTTGGTGATCAGTTACAAGTAATTCGCATCTCATGGTCTACTGTACTCATCTTCTGACATGGCGGACAAAGGCGCAGGACACAGGTTCTGACGTTTATTTTATGTGGTCAATATAGTTAAACTTATATTTACGGGTTGTAACGAGGATGGATGAACCAATCATCAACTGGCATTTTTACGACTTAATTCGGCGAACATTCGTGAATAGTAATCCCTTTAATCAAAAAACCTCTATCACTTTGCAACAGGAAGTAAGGTTAGGAGCAGATCCGACTACGAAAAACCAGGATTACGGTTGTATTCGAACCAACGACAGGAATAACATGCTCAGACGTGGAAATTACTGTGCCATCTAAATTACTTATAACTATTGCACTTTCAGTGCACGGCAATGAGGTTTGTGAATTTCAACGTCAGTTGACTAGCAAATCCTACCTGTGTAGAATCATTTGATGGATTTCACATGACACTGCGGATTGGGTGAGTAACTGAGTCCAAATGTGACATTTTTGACTCTCCAAGGTGGTTTCTTAACTGGCCTCGTGGAGCACTTGCCGCGTCTAAGCATATTATTTCTCATGGCGATTCAAATCTCGTCAAACTTCGGATATTTCGTCATAGGGTCTCTTCTAAATTATCAGACATGTCAAACTACTCATCAGTAACATGTACAGTGTTGAATAAGCGTAGGGTTCCGTAGTTTTTACTAGATTCTGGGGTCATTGACTGCGGCTAACTCGAGTTGGTTGGGTAACCTGAGTACTGCTTACTACTGAATGGGACTGAGCATGTGAATGCGGTACCTCGGTCGTTTCTAATGCAATACGAGTGTTGCAGTTGGCAACATGCTCGCTCTATGAAGACGTGGCCAGAGTTCATACTCCGATTTTGAGAAAATATGCGCTATCGGTTAGCTCTAATGTGAGTGTAAATCGAATCTAGCTATTCTTTTCCGAAGCGGCTGACTGGTAGGTTTATCTGAATGCTAAAATTGTGGCAACTTATGGTTCAATAATCAATGTTACTATTGGTATTCCTCCGTTTAAGGAAACAATTGACTTTCGAGCATTTGGATAATGGTCTCCTGATGCACATGCTCAGACAGGTTGTGTGGTGATCATGTGTTGATCATTCGTTAAAGCTGCTCAGTCTCCCTTACATGACTTTTAAGGTGATTGACATCAGTTATTTCGTGAGATTTCCCTAAGTATCGAAATCAGCTCTACGCCTCATTGAGAACCCAATGTAAATTTCTGTCTGGTTTAATTGTTAGTAAAGAACCAGTAGAAATTGTTATAACCAGACGGACAAAAGAAACCCGAACAGGAAACATGGCCGCACCCACTAGTTTATACCAATCTGTGCGTGACAGATTAATTACAGACATGATCGACCTGACAATCAGCCAGTCGGAAGGAAGAACCAATTAATCCAGTATGACGGGACTGCCAACAGCCCATGAGACGGTCATGTGTCAGCAAGCTGCTAGATAGAAGCACATCGACCGTCTGCAGCAGTAGGAACACGCGCAACAACTCAGAGTTCAAAGGTCAGTTGTGATAAAAATACGCACAATTGACGAATTCCAGTATGAGCAAAGCTCCAGTACGATTCTCGTTTTTAACAGTGGCTGACTAAAGCGTATGTGGAAATGTGAAAGCTGTAATCACTTATGAATAGTGTTCAATTCATATAATCCAAAGTCCCCCACGAGGTATCATTAATCAAAAATAACTTACCGATGAGTAGTAGGGGTTTTTGGTTTTCATATAGATTGAACTTCACCCACAAATAATCGCACCGTTCGCATTCAGACAGACTTCCCAGCCGGCCCTTTTCGAAAAGAAGCACTAGACTCGAGTTTCGCTCTCATTAGAGCTCGTCAGTAGTGCATATCCATGACACTGCCGGAACTAGAACTTCGGTCATGCTTTCATGAGGCAACCGTGTTGACCACTGCTCCATTGACCTCACATTAGGCACGACCGCATTATCATACGAGAACGTTCAACCGCTTTCGGTTATGAGTAATGATGAGGTTGCCCGATCGCCTTGAGAAGAGACACAGTCACTGTCTGGTCACTCAAGTCGATGGCACTGCTATGGGTATGCGCTACTGACGAACTCTAATGAGAGCGAAACTGGAGTCTAGTGCTTCTTTTCGAAAGGGGCCGACTGAAAATTCTATGAGAATGCGACAGCTGTAACCAATTATGAATTGTGTTCAGTTCATATAGGCCAGAGTCCCCTACAAGGTATCAGTAATCAAAAATAAGTTGGCCATATAAAAAAAATGTTTTCTGAAGCTAACATTTGTGTGACCGATTGGGTTGGGAACATACGTGGAAAATCCCCCAGTGTTTGAGTTTGCCAGGAGTGTTGGGTGTGTGGGCGTTAAACTGTGGACATATCATGGGACCTTGTATTTTCAGCAGAGTTCAAAACCAGTTTTCCGTCTCAAAAGACCGGTTTCGCATGCGTCTACCACTTCGTTTAAGGGTGAGTTGAATCAATGTGATCGAATGAGTCATCAGCCCAGTAAACCATTTGGTTTGAGCCATATCAACTGGAGCAATCAAAAAAACGAATAGTCCTCTACGATCTACAATCTAATGGTAGCATTAACGACTCATCAGTGTATGTTAGCTGTTCCCAAGACTTGTAAGCATAGCGGAAGGACGACGAACCATTCTGAGATCGATTCTTCGCGGTCGGTGTATGAAATGAACAGTTTTAACTGCCAACACACATCGCGAACTGAGTCAGAGCAACCGAGTGTTATTTGGTGTCAGGTATGATCTCGCAATTGTTCAGCAAACCACGGGCTCGGTGCCAGTCGGTTTAACCTGCCGTTTGGTTTTCTCAGACGACATCTCAGAAGAAGTCAATCACTTACACCTCACTTCGGTATTTAGACATGGCTCCTATGTTAAGCCTTACAGACGTTTCTTTCTACATAAAAGGTGTTCAATACTTAAGATTGATCACTGATCAGGAAGTTCGTAGGACAGACCTAGAGAAGATGAAGGTAAGTCGATCATCTATAACTGTGAGAACGCGCTCGCAACAAAAAACCCCTCATACCGCACAAATTCCCTCTTCCAAGGGTGCGCACCTTGAAGGGAGATCGTTCATTTTTTCTTCCCCGTACACCAATAAGACTATGGGGTCATCTGTCCGTAGACTAGGCACGGTTAATGCGCGTGCGGACGCTTGTGGACCCAACGTCTGCGCTTTTCAAACCTTCTCATGGCATATCATGTTACCTGCAGATAACCGATACAGTACTTAAGGACTGAAATTAATTATTTACTTATCTTAAACTGGTTACCAATCAAGATTGTTAAGGCCTGGTTAACGCCCTCCGAAACTGACTCACCGCTCTACAGTCACTTGAACTACTAGGTCAATCTCACCACCGCACCTCCAGTATATTTGATCACACATTTTTGATGGTAAACCTTTTGACATTGATATGTGTGCTTGTACGCTTACTGTCTCACTGACATGCAACTGACACTTAGATATGTTTCGATGTGTCTCACATCTTCCGGAATAACGTAAATTATAAATGCCACTGTGTCTATTCGATCAATGCTCGACACAGTGCCTGACAGTCGAAACTCAGTATGGTCATCGATTCCAGCTTCAGCAATACCGCTAGTGTCAGCTACACCCACGCATTGCTCCGTACATTATTTGACATGACTCTTGACCGCAATTACACTGGTTCTGTTACACAATGCTATGTATGCTATCAATTCCACACAGTTCTCAGTGGTTTCTCGCACAAAACGAGCTTATCTTAACATCCCAGATTTACAATGCTTGATACAGCATACAGATAACTAGTCCAGACACATCCTAACTTCTTCCAATAGGAGATAAAATGAGCCCAGCGCTCTCATAAATTTACGCATAAGTGCATTTAGCATTTTGCCTTTGTTGTATCACCATATGTGCATCTGGCTATTGGTGTTCTAATCTTCTACTATTTCTAATTACATTTCGATTATCTTTTAAACATTAATACACACTACCAATGGGGCTAACAAGCCCAGCCGACAAATTCATATTCAGTTGCGCTATAAAACAACATCTCAGCCTAGTCTAAAAGAATGAGTGGGCTATAAAAAGGCACTGTTAATCGAATCATTTAACTTTTACTCGACTGAGTCACTCTTTGGTCAAAAATAAGCGGTTGACCGGTTAGTTGTTGCCGTCTAGATGAAAAACTGGTATGAACAATGAGTGGATCATGGTGGTGAAGGGGATCGATTCAGATGCTGGTCAAATCGTCTTGCCATGTTTCCTCAGATTCTCTGGTATCCCAACGACCTCTGCTTAAGTAAGTTCCAATTGAAGTTAACATTATACGAGTATTTCACATATGTCCACACCGAACTCATTAGGCACACCAGCAAGAACTGAATAATTTCTACAACGTAAATATTATCAACTTGTGTGCATACCGGTGGGGATTCACGTTTAGTACACTGCACACCCAGTTACAACGTTTGTTTGTTGCATCCTGATGATGGTCCGTTATTCAGTTGTAGTATTGTAGTGTAGACGTGTCGAGCACATCAGCAGAGTGTCAGCCTATAACCGGATGCATGTAAGATTGAATCATGTCCGTATCATTTCTACGGAGTATTTATCTAAGTCTGTTTGCTTGCGTCAGTACCATACTAGTACACGGATGCCACAGTCGTTGAATTTTCGCTAAGTTTTCGGTCATTTTTTGTGGGCTATTTAGAAATAACCTTTAAAACTGTCTTTCATACGTTTTAAAATATATACGACATTGTAAAGTGCTATGTTGAATATACAAAATTATTCAATCAGATGGGCTATTTCCATTGGTTTTCTGCACCTGAAGTAATTGTAACACAAACTTGTCTACTATCTTAACCCAGCGGCTAATGTACTTTGTTTTCCACTGGACATCCATCGTACTGTTTCTAACCTGTCTTTGTAAGCATTGGGATGGTCTTAAAAACGTGGTTACATACATTTAAAATTGCGCTGTTTAGCACATCATCAGGTGTTCGTAATTTGCTAACACCGAGCGTTTACAATATTATTGTGCTTAAATTAAGGACAAGTTAAGTACTTTATCATGTCAACCGTTGTGTTTCATGATATGTAAGTGGAAATGGTTGTATGGTGCTGTTTTGTCTATTCACGTCCATTTTATACTGTTCTCATGGTGTATAAGCTATTATGTTACTTCGCATGGTAAAGTTACATCTCTATAATACCGCAATAATTTGAACGATAGGAAAGAATAGTCTTATTAGAACGTGTGGTATGTTGTTGAATAATAATGGGATTGGTTCTTACGGGAACTAAATTTCGAGGCTGAGTGTACAGTAAACAGTTATGTCTGTGTATTGATTATGTTCTTCTCTTTTGTTATTACCCAATTACCCCGATACCCTTAATCCGTCACTCGGTGTTGACATGAGAAAATGTGAAACATCTCTAATTTATCGCGATGGGCTGTATACTGAAGCAGACGGAAGTATCTGACATCACTACCTGGCCTTTGTGCTTTGGATAATATGTGGGAGCATCACCGCGGTTGTAATAACTCCTTAATGAGTGACAATCAGATTGAAATTTGGTCTCCTTAAATCTCATTCATTAAACCATTAAATCACAGCGTTTCTGTCGTGCAAACCGCCTCTACTGCTTCTATCTCAACAGCCATACCGGTTATGGCAGTCACATGTCTTCTTACCACGGCACATATAACCGTAGGAAACACCATTGCGTAATTGTTGGATGACTGAAGACGTGGTTGAAACTCTAGAAATGCTTGCTGAAAGCTCGATATTGGAAGATTTGTGAAAAGTATTTTTGCAGCTGGGTGGTTCGTTAGCTTGGAAATCCATTAATCTGGGTGTCTCCAGGAAGCACCATTCAAAAGTACTCTTCGCACACCTTGTTTGTGCACGCAACAATGCTTCAGAGATGGAGTATATATTCACCTCGAGCTGGAACGGGTCCTGCGTCCTCAGTTGAAGAACAGCATCCTTAACATCGTTGAAATCCAAATGAACATCGGTGGATCCCCTCTCATTAAAAGATCGAGCACGCAGTTATGGTCAACACTGAGTCGCTGTGTCAATGTACAGAATCAGCAGTCGTTCATTATAAGCATCTTTTGAGAGCCTAACAAATCTTCAATTGTCAGTGTCTATCTGTGTGATACGGTTGACGATTTTACTGAACTGTTAACAAATGGTTTGCTGCTGTTTGTGAAATTGTGTTTCGTTTTTTTGTGATGCTCTTGCTGGTGCATTTGTGAAGCAAATTATCACACACGCTCGTTAACATGGGTACGATAAATGTGTGTAGAATATTACCGGGATCCATAACAAACTGTTATTTTCTCCAGAAGTTGCCTCTCTTCTATGTAGTAGAGACTTCTGTGAAACAGTGGACAGAAACCATCATGCTAGCCGGCCTCCGTTGTTAGATGTTGACGCTGATATGATTTTTGACTTCCCTTTCGATTATATGCGCCTAGTGTGCCTTGGTGTCCTTGGGAAGCTTGCCAAACTTAGAATGACGGGACCCAATACAATTCGGTTGAACAATCTCATATTCATAACAAGGGCCAAAATCTGTAAAGTGTTACATTTCTTTCCTCACCGCTGCACTTCAATTCTGAAATCGGAGAATCGAATAGCGGTGGCTGGTTGACTAACAAAAGCTCCCATTGATCGGCATACTAGCCTATCAAATGACGGGGGTTCATCCCATCGGTAATCTGTGGTGTTATTTCTTGATGTACATAATTATAGCTTTCCATGAGGAAGCCTGGATTTATATACTCACGGTCGATATGGATGAATCCATGCGAACTGTGCACATGGTGGCTCAGTGGTCACCACAGGAGATGGTGACGAATACACCCAACCCTTCCTTGTCTTACAGTTCACAGTAACTCAGCATTTACCTGATTAACTCGTCGAAACTAATGTCCCATCACTGGTCGAGAGTTATACGGATAAATCGATTAACCAAGTAAACGCTGGTGAACTTATTATTCTCATAAGCAAATAATCCAAAAAGTCTTGTCACACCACATCAACCAAGATGTTAATTTACTCGTGCTTAAAGTGGTCATGCTGAAGGAACTTGTGAGCTTAAAATCAGGTGGCAACCGTTTTTCCGAAGATGATACTAAGTCATTAGGGCACCTGCCATTTGTGGCACCGTACCACACTGTCACAGACCTTGACGCTGGCGAGGTCATCGTGAGGTCGGAAGAGAAAAAGAAAACAGCAATATTGTCTATTTATAAATTAGTTACGGTTTTCAGAGATGCGCCTTCTCTCCAGGTACGCAGGAACATTAGTTGGGGAATTTGCTTCGAAAAGTTTGCCAAAGTTTGTTCACTGACAATTTTGTCAAAATCGTCGGCTGGACAGATAAGCGTCGTCAAGGATGGTAAATGAAGAGGTCAAAAATAATGCTCACAATTCAAAGCAAAATATGTCAAATAAGAACCGACTCTGTACAGTCTTTCGTAAACCACTCTCAGTTGATAGCGTTGATTGGTGCAGTAGACATTTTTATCAAAAAATGGTTCAACAACGTATATGATCGGACGGGAGGTAGGGCAGAGAGATATGCAACGACAAAGACGAACTTCCGGCAGAGTTCGAGTGTACATTCCCCATTTAAATCTAATGTCAAATAATATTACAACTTCTAATGCTATCATTTAAATGTCAAAGAAAACTTTCACTTCTCGTCACTTTTTGCGAGGCATTTCAACGATAAGATATCGGACGTTTCACCGAGGGTTATCCAACTGGATGGACATAATTGGCGTTTAATGGGTCAATCAAGGTTTCTTGCTAACATTACGCGGTTTTTTTGCATCAACTGCAGGCTCCAAGACTTTGAGTAAGCTAACTGATAACAAATGGGTTCGCAAATTAGTCACACTAAGCACGTGACGTCCAGGAATGACTCGGCCTGCCGACGAAACAAGTCAGTTTTACGGTAGTCATGGTGCTCCCAAGTTGTCCGGTATGTGGATCAGTCAAATGAGGTCGTGTGACACGCCCTGGTGGCTATTCTGCCTACCGAAGGCGGCTTATCAAACGTTTTTCGTATGGATTTATGGTGCCAGTAGTCCCGTGGGTACTGGCTTGCGCTAGCGACGATCTCGCCTGGCACCAGTTGCCAGTGTGTCCGGCAGCGTTGTTTTGCCCCATGTCGATCACGGCCAGATGGACACAAGCTGTCGACTGATTCACACACTTTGGTCAACAGAACACATATGGCGCCATTTCATGTTTCAACCCCAACGGGCGTATTGGAGCCAAGCCTCGTGAACAGTATGGAGACCAGGATGACTCAGCCTTCGAAGACTGAACGGGAACTGGTACACACAACCTTGGTGAGTGAATAGTATGGGTATAACAATGAACACGGTCGCTTGCAGCCCACATATTGACACGGACTGTTCACATAGCCGCTCTCGAAACCCCAGAATGAGGTTTGGCTTCTTTTCAAGTCCCTACTAGTGTATATACTTGCTACACCCGAGCTTTGCATCCCATCCACGTTCTCATGAATCCACTGTGTTGTTCACACTGTCCCCTGTGTTCAGCTAAGCGTGAGATTATTGTCGAATAAAATCGTCAGGTCCAGCGTTTGTGGTTAATTCAACCAACACTGGATATGTGTATGAATTGCAGTTGGTAGCGTCGCCTAGTTGATGTGCGGTCCACTGGAATGCTATATGACCATACCGTGACTGTCAAATAGTTTGTTCTGAAGTGTCAGCTAATGCCTACTTGGACAAGGTGATGAACACTGTAGACTAATGTGGTTTGTGAACACATTATTCCGATTTGTTTTATACCTTCCAATCATACCGATGTGAGTGATTTCCATCGCCGTTTATATTTTGGAAGATTGGGGTTTGCGTTTCTTTTTTCCTTACAAACTTGTTAGCGCAGACGAACTAAATGAAATGAAAGGAAGGAGTTATATTGTGTGGCCCTGAAAAAAGTGTTCAGATGTGCTAACAACGCAGTGATTAACAAGCTGGCGCCTCACAAGCATGAACACCGGGGACTGAGGATATTTACTGTTGACGAGCCCAACTCCAGTCAATGTTTTTTTCTGAGGGTGCCGAGCTACATACTTCAAGCGAATGTAGGGAAAACTAGTTAAATGTGCTTCACACCGTCAAAATGTTGTTTCAAGATTGGGCATTTCCATTCTCAAGCTCTTATTTGCAGACAATCTGCTTCAGACTGTGGACATTTTCGGGTGATTGAGTAGCACTATCTGGTCAGCCTGTAATATTGCAGATGAGATGTCGTTACTGTCTGTTAAGCCACCTCTTTTGTCCAATCCTTAAATTTACAGACTTAGATGGCTAGGCCATGCACTAAGGATGCAGCTACTCGTCTACCACAACGAACACTCTTTGCCGACGCTGCGGCCGACTGGCTCAAGGTGCGAGGTGGACAGATGATGACTTGGAGTAGAGAAATGAAATCATTCATCAAGGGTATGGCCACTATACGAAGGGTTCGTCTCCCAGTTTGTCGACCTTGTAACTCTCAGGGTCGGTGGCTTGAGACGTTAAGTGAGATGGCGGCTAACCGAGCTTGACATGAATGTTGTCGTTGTTTGGCCGAGTTGTTTGTGAAATAAGTGTACATAATGGCACAGGGTAGTGAAAGCCTTAAGAAATCTGTCTTTCTGTTGACGCCATGCTTTCACTTATAGCTCGATTACTTATTAGCAAGGTATAGGCACCTTGATGCTCAGTGTTTGAATATAGACATGGTTATTTTCAGTGGTTAAGTTCCTTCTTCTCACATTTTTTTATTCCACTCACTTCTCATATGGGCCTTGCTCCTTTCTTCAAGATTATATGGCAGTTGAGCATCAGTGAGAACCACTGATGTATTGTTGTCTATGACGATGATGTCTCTCTTGGCAAAGATAATAAGGGTGCGTGTCGACTTTGCCAACACGTGTTATCTGTGGAGTCAGAAAAACTTCTGAATGCAGTCGAAACGAAGTGTATATCATGCCCATGTGCACTCGGTTTTGCACTATGGATCGGAAACGTGAACTTTCTGTGAAGAGTTGTTAGAGCTCGCGTTTATGAAACAAAATTCCCATACACAACAACCCCGGTTTCCGCTCACAAGTCGTGTCCACTTCCGCCCAGTTTGTGTGTGATCGACGCCTTCTGTCGGGGGTTTTCCGCCTGCCATTTCTCGACCATTGGTCCGATCTCGTTTGGCGATGGCTCATCCTGTCACCCGTGTTGTTCGCGGTCCAACTGCTGTGGGCTTCTGGACGTGCCTCTCCGTCGCGTTCAGGTATTCAGCCGAGAGTGGGAATACTCGCACCTTCCGTTTGGTAATCCACTACATTATGAAGACATTTCACAGGTCCTTACTGTTGGTTGTTCCTTCCCCGTTTGCTTTAACACTCGATCGGTGTACAACTTAAAGGATAGCAAATCATAATTTATACATTCACCTCAGCATCGTAGAGGTCTTATTGTTTTAATTGTCGTTCGGCCTTTTCGATGACTCTAAAGGCTTGGCGTTCACCACACCATCTATGCTGGCTTTAGTTGATTTACAGACTGTGCATAATTCATTAATGAACCAGATGTGTTCCAACAAATTCAACAAAGGAGCAGGTAAACTAGCATACACCGATAAACGAGGAACGTTGTTGGACCAGAGGAGGACGCACTAGAAAACCGGTGTCGCATGACGTGTCTAGCAAGGTGTGAACGTCACTTTGATCAATATTCCTGTGCACTAAAGTTTGAACGACTAACGTAACCACCAACACCCAACGATTTCTGAGACCTTCTCGTCATGAACATGGTGGCCGGTACGAAAATTCATGGTCATATCCGATTGTTTTTATATGTATACGCAGATTTATTTACCGCATCTTATCATCGTACTTATCTGAACAATTCAATCAATTTCATTATACTTTGAAATCTGGCTGAGTGGGAACACAGTACAATCCTGGGACGAGAATAGAACATTTCTCGACATCACACTGAGCTTGACTAAAATTCCCGTAACAGCTCGTACTACTCACACTGATCTAAGGATTCAATCGAGTCCAGGATAAGCGGCGCAAATAAATCCCAAATACGTTATCACTTACAAACTGTGTGACCAGCTCCGGTATTTGCTCTTAGTTTAATCGACACTGAGGCTTTACCTGGATGGCAGCATTTCATTATTATGCAAGCTTTTGAATAACTTCCTGATTAAATTATGTTTCTCATACTGTTTTATTCCTGTTGAAACCTCATCCAAACTTCGGGAGGTCAGTATACATTTGACTGTTATGTGGTCAGTTGGTTTTGAACTGACTTCGTTTTCACGTAAACAAAATAGCTCAAACATGTTCTCTAACAGTTTTCACTTTTTCCCCATATTTTGATATGCATTCTGTAGAACAAGTCGGGTCCAGAGCAAGATGTGTATTCACCACACCACACACAGTCTCATCTAGTCTGTTATGGACACCTAATATATACATCAGTGTCAAACAACCTGATTGGCCAATATAGATATGGCGTACACGATTGGCTGCACTCCACCACACATTCTAATTAAGAGTGAATGATTTAAAAACCAAATAGAAAGCTAACCTGTTTTTGGTAGAATTTCGCAAAAACTGAACGTCTCTCTCAAAAAAGTTCTCATAGAGTAACAATATGAGCCAAATTACTGACGTGGAACCCAAGGGAAAAGAATGTGTTGCCGAATAATCAAATGGTTGATGGACAGTTGTTGAACAGGCGTAAATTTTACATTTTAACTCCCTGACGGTGTAGCATCCTTTTTCAGGCCTTCTATGATTATATTTTTAAAATCAGTTGTTGTTGCCTTCTAAAATTCTGAAACCGTTTTCTTTGGATAATCAGTATGTGTTCGTTGACTGGACATTAATGACTCAAACTAGAAACATTTAATAGAATGAGCTGCTTTTTCAACATCACTCAGCTCCTCTCTCCTGGCAGCTTGTGACATGACTTATTTTGCCGACATGATTTGTTAGTCAGGTGCGTGCAGTATTCTGGTCCAAGGGATTCAGCTGAAAAATAACTTCTCTCCTACGAGTTACAACCACGTCTGATATACGAAAGAACATTTTGAAATATTGGCTCCAATCTCCATGGGATTATATGTCACAACAGGTAGAATGCAGAAATACATATCTAGCTAATCAGAATCCTAGAAGTATTAAATTTTGTCGCAACGCTTTTATTTTTCGAATAAATAAAAATTAGGATAGATAAGGTCCCATCAAACAGCCAGTACTCCTGTCGTTCGAATGTTAACCATAACCGTCGGTATACTACCCCCATACTTTTCCGAGACTTCAGATTGTTCTATGTAGTCTACTATAGTTTTGACTACATGTGGTGTGCAGCAGTAGTGTAAGTCAGAAGACAAAATGTGTCAGACTCTTATTGGTTTTAGATGGGGGTCTCACAAGGCAACCGCACATCCTGTTACTTAACAAGTCTGATCATTGAGTCAGGAGCTCTGGGTGGAGTTCTTCAAGCCAAACCTTTGCAGTAACCTAAAGGGTCGGGAAGAATCTGATTATGATTTGGTCCCAATAAAACCGCCCAACAATTCTAAGTGAAACCCTTCGTTTTCCACCAATTTTAATGTCTTTCATTCACAATATTTGACACTTTTCACGTCCACAAATTTCAACTATGGTTCAAAAAGTTATCCCAACAACCACTGCTCTAAATGTACAGCTGATCACATGCTACGTTTCTGACTGTCGGTGAAGAACCCAATACCCCGAAAATATCGTTTTATTTGTCTTCGCAGTGGCATAACTCATTACTGGTTGTAGTGACCTTCATGGTCGGCACGGTCATGTGCCACTTCACCCGTCATGTGCGTTCTCAACCTTTGTGCCAAATCCTGGCGTCCCGCCCACACGCACGTTCTTTAATTGGGACATCACCGTACTGTGTGAATCTTTGTCTGGTCCACTTTCTGAATATGTTTCTTGATTGGTCACAAATCCTTTAAATGTGGTCTAGTTTGTGACCGTGTTGTCTTCGGACTGAGTGGCATAAAGTGGTCCTGTCAAGAGAGGCCTGACCTTTCTCTATGTTCATCCGTCAATATTGGGTGGTTGAGTTGGCCAGGAAGATTCGTATTAATCTTGCATATTTCATGGTCCGTTGTTCAGACCCGTTGAGCGTCGTTCCGTTATCTACCGTTTCACTAACCATTATTCCGTTATCTGTTTACGCGCTCGTAGGCCGTATACCAAGTTACAACACGGACACAAGCATTTACTGTCATAGCCATCTCTATTATGCAAACTCGCGGTTGAAATGTGCAACAGTCCAACGGTTCTTTCTGGGGCTGTCTAATTTTGACAGAGCCGAAGTTCCTGTTCCTATATAGCCGTAAAACTCAACACCACACCCTCGACTGTTTCTCTATCAGTGGTCTTATAGGAACTCATCGACTGCATTCCGCTCAGATTTGTCGACACACACCGAGAGTTGACACTTATTCGTCCTGTTTACCTGTCTGGACACATGTTAGTTCAGAGGATGTCAAAATTATTTCTGCGCTACTTAAACTACTAGACACGTAGGCATTGTGGTAACTGTCGGCGACATACGCGTATATTGTGGTGACCTTGTTGCAGAAAGAAGCCAACGGATGTTAGGTTCCTGGTCTTCGAACAGAATAATGACAATGTTGAAAATTTTTCTTATACATGTATACATCTCACTGACTCGTTGTACAGAGCTATGCATTTCGAAACAAAAAGCATCTAAACATCATATGGAGGCTCTGCCATGGAAGCAAGTTGATTATACTCTCGGAAAGTAAATGATAGCGCAACTAACTTGAATCTTGTCATGCAGTTTGAAGTAACGAGTTTGAATCAAGCCATATCATCTTTCGTGCTTACCTCCCGTCATCGTTTGTTGAGAGCCCATCCGGCCATCACTTTAACATGGTTACCGGAAAGGCTTGTGAAACAACGTCAAAATTCTGCCTGTTCGGATCACACCGGTGACGTAATCCAAACTAGCATTGGGCCTCAGTCTCATCAAATATGCGTACCTGATTCGAAAACGTCTTTTATTGCAGCGTTAGTCCCAGTGATTACCAGCGAAGTGGTGGGCAGCTGTTTCGACCACGCACGCCGGAGAATCGACTCCACGACCCGTGAATAAGTGGTAGATTGTTGTCCAAGCACTTATCCACTGGGCCACGGGGTAACGACCACCGGGGTCACAGGAAGGTAGGTGAATTAGTTTCTTTAGTTGGTGCGCTTCCTTTTGCCCATAATCTATCAGCCACTGTGTAGTTGGTTGGCAAACGAGCAAGTACCCACCATAGTTCCAAAATGGGTTGGGAAGGATTTTTTTGCAAACAGTCGATCCCAGTAGCCACCAGCGAAATGATGGACAGCAGTGGTGGACGCTTGTTTGTTCGCAGGTCAGCCACACAATGCATGATAGATTTCAGCTTATGAACGAAAGGAAGTGCGACAGCTAAGGAAACTAACCCACTTACCTTTCTGCAACCCCGGTGACCGTGAGCCCGTGGTCTATTGGATAAGTGCCTGGATCGATTTCAGCCTATGAGCAAAAGGAAATACAACAGCTAGGGAAACTGATGAACACCGTTCTTACCACACGGTCTTACGCATTTACACCTAAGCACTTTTAGGATTTGTATGGGTGAGCATGATCGCTTCTCATGGCCAAAGATCGGTCTTCCAACCTCTTGACTGCCTACCTGTTAATGTCATCAGATGTACGTTACCATAACTCTAATAAACAATCGACGAATTCTTCCTTCTTAGCAATTCCGATGTTTTTATGAGCAAGCCAATGATGAACACCTGCTGATCTACGTGAATCACACTAGATGGAGGTTACCTTTCACAATTGCAGATTGTTTCGCGGTGATATTATCTACATCCATGGTCTGTAGAGAGTACAAGAAATTCGTATCGGACATCATTCCTTTGGCTGTTTTCCAAGAGATTTCCTTATAGCCTTTGAACACACAAATACACTCAGAAGTCACTTGCACCGATTTGGGCGGCTTAGCGAATGAACGAATTTCCGTGACATCTGATTTGTCCAGATCATCCAAAGCTAGTCTGGCTTGTTCCAAGGCCGGGAGTGCTTCGACAAGCGCAGATTCAGCTTCTTGCTACAAAGGAAAATTCAGATTGCGAGTTATAATGTCTGCTGCTTAACAGTGTGCTGGTGATATCGAGAGTGAACGCACCAGAAGCACATTCAAGAAATAAAAGATATCTGATTTGATTTCTGTATGCATCTTGTTGACAAAAACTAGATACTCCCCTTGTAAATGCACTCAACTAGATCAACAAGCCAGTGAGAAGGATGTCACCCACAAATTCCACAATTCCAGACTGGTTAACACTGAAATAACCAAGAAATACCTATCCTTACAACAACCAGAGGAATCACATATGTTCTACGTTACGTATACAAGTGTCCTTTATCAGCTGTACGGCCACTCTGACGTCTGATCATTCACTCATTCGTTCGTTACAGTTGCAATCTGAGGCATATGCGACTCTGTGGTCGTTCTTGTATAAACAAGAAAAGGCAAGAGATGATAGACATATACCTTTCAGAACAAAAAGGCATGACACCAAAGTTGGGAAGTAGATAAGAACGACTTGTTAGTCGTTCTAGTGTTGACCGTGCCGTTTGTTAAACTCCCCCACGTGTTTTGGTTCGAGGTTAATTCAAATGCAGGGTCTACAAATCACGCAAGAGCTAGGAATGCCTACAAGTTGTGAATGCATTGCAGTCTCTAAGACTACTTCGCAACGCGTGTTGTCATTGTGCTCAAATATAACGATTTTGTGTAGGCAAAACCACCGACAACAACAACAAGGAGACACCTCATGAGAACTTATGGTTTGTACACCACTAATTTCTTTTCGTTTCATCTTTGTGTGACGATAATGTCCACCTGTCGATAGAACAGCACGTATCTATCGATAGTAGGCAGTTTCGTATGTTTAGAAAACTCAGTTGGTTCCTAGAAAAGTACGGAATCTGTGCAATCATATTGCACCTTACTGTCTCAATAAGGTAGGTTTTTGGTTCTTGTGTGGTGGAAAAATACGGCGTAGACAATTTAATGCACGATGCACCATGTCATTAATCACTGATACGAGTTAACCAGATGCAATACGCAAGAGGTGGTTGAGAATGAACACCCAATGTTTATTGCATGGAATGTAAAAGTGGTCTCGTATAGCTCTGTAAACGGCACCAACAAACTTAGAACAAGAAGATGTAATCAGTTTTAGTTAGTGGTATTTGATAATCTATATATACTGCATGTTTCACCCGTAGAGTACAAAAAATGTCCGAGCATTGGTAGTTTCCACCAGAATAACACATTGTCACCATAGTCGTAGTCCACCAGTGTGATCTTGTTCCAGTATGATATTTGGTCTAATCCAATTTGCGCACCACATTTTTCAAAAGGATGCAGGTTTACAGAGTACAAAGTACCTGAATCTGGACAACATTTATGAACGAGCTGTTCTCGCCGACCTCCATAACGTAACCAGATATCTTCATCACGACATCGATAAAATAGTGAAATTAGACAGTGATCGGGTGTGGAACAACACGGCTCAGTAACACGAGGCCACAAAATCGAGAGGTGACAAGCGACGCTTACTGTTCACACAGTATGACTATAATACGTCACGTCAGAGTCCACAAATGCCACGGCAAACCCAAAAACGTGCCTCAGATTCCATGGCAAAATTGCCAGTTTTTGAGTAATCGTTTAGTTATTTGGAAATCTGTATCGACCATGAAGACAGCTTTTTATTGTGCATCGTTTGGTGAAAAAATTATCATGATGACACAGTACTTCAGAGATATACCGCACCTATCTTGATCATTTGCACTC
The DNA here is from genome assembly GCA_013368495.1 of Paragonimus heterotremus. Classification (NCBI taxonomy): domain Eukaryota; kingdom Metazoa; phylum Platyhelminthes; class Trematoda; order Plagiorchiida; family Troglotrematidae; genus Paragonimus; species Paragonimus heterotremus. The sequence continues at coordinate 140,009 of LUCH01000819.1, forward strand.
ACCGGCGCATGCTGGTTCTCAGCCCAGCATTGTCTCTGTCGCGCTGAAACGGTTCGCAGACGTGGATGAACAATCAGGTGTTAGCTATCGTGGACCGTGGTGGCCAAAACACTGGGTCGAGCGACTACACTGGAAATGCGCGTGCACCCCCCCCCCTCTCTATGTACAGCCAGGTGATCTGACTATGGTTTCAGCAGTGTGTTGACTCCACTCCCTAAACCGGCTCGGCTAGAAGGCCGAATTTTGTACCGCGATCCACACGCCGTGGATGATCGGCTCTAGTTTGGGTGTTTCAGCCGTGCCTTCATCTGTCAAGACATCCGTCAAACTGCTACTCAGATGGAAACCGCTCTAGCACCTGAGACAGGGCTTGCCCGACTTACCCGGCCTTTCGGACGACGACTAGGGCCGAAGTCTATGTCAGCCCATGCCAGAAGACCGATGTGTCAGATGTGCTGTGCGTGTGGGCTTTACGTCGTATGGGCAGACCCACGCTCTCAATGCTCATTGCGTACGTGTTAGTCTGCACCCCCATAAACTTAACAACCGGGGCCAGGCACATTATACTTGTTTACACCCTACTCTCGGCCGATCTGTGTCCTCCCCCTTCCTAAGAGCTAGCCTACGTGCGCACATTGACCATGCGACCCTGTTGACTGCTGAAATCCACAGAACACCCTTGGAACGCCGCAGATTAACATCGCGACACACGAAATTGACATCGAGACGCCTAACCTTGAAAAGGATTTCAATTAGAACACTCCTGAGGGAGGCCACTCGAACTGATTTAAACGTTGAGTATTACTGCACGCTGGTTACGTTGTTATTTTCAATCTTAATAACATGTTAAACACGACACCCGAACTGTTTGATTTCATTCGTACTAGATTTTGTACGGATGTCTTACAAGGTATAGTCCGCTTTGAAGTGTGTTTTGGTTGATTTGCTCCACCCTATGCACCCCAGTTTCTAAAATCCACACAAGTCAGTGTGTTGCCAAATGGACACTAAGACGTAACAAGACTTACATTCACCCTGCGCTTAGGCATACGCATTCAACCAGACCATGTGGCACTCGGTAGCGGGCACAACTCGTGAATTTTGTCGCCTCATACTGGGACCGTGATAGAAACTAATGTCAACATTTTTTTGTCCGTGAGCCATTCTGTTCAGGGCAAGGCAGATCATCGAGTCGTCAGCACTGCTTTTACCCACGTGTATGGCTGTTATCGCTAAAACTGGGTGTTGTTTGGCCAGGATAACGTTTCTCGACACCATCGAAGAGTGATAGAACAACAAATCAAGTACTCCGTTGGAAAACCCGAGTGTAGCAAAGATTGCGGTGTACGATAGAGGAACAGACAACAGCGGACAAACGACTTCTTTTTATTTAGATCTTGGAAACGTATTAGGAAACTGATTGAATTCAATTATTCTTATCGAAAGAGGTTAACTGGAAAATCCGCCTCACATCGATAGCTGTTATGAGATGTGAGTAGCACCCAATTTAAAACAGTCTATCTCCCAATGAATCTGTGCATTTGGCATTGTCAAAGTCATACATTTACTAATGTATGTAAGCGTAGAGGGACTGAATTATACGTGTCTGCATTATAGGATGATAGTTGCTTGTCATCTTGTTATCTCTAGTTCAGTGTGAACATTTCAGATCGTTACGCTGGTTGCATTTTTCGATCTACTCTTCTGTGGGTGATATTAGTGTTTCAAAACACACGGTCGACTATTTTGATATTCATAGCTTTTACCAGAGTGCTAACGGTGGCGCTTCACGGAATTAAACAGAATAGAACAATTTACATACCGGTCAAAGTGCAAGGTGTACATTATATATTTATAGTTTTTCCTGACTCCAACAAGGTGAAACAATTCGAAAATGATTCGCACTGTTTTCTGCGTAGAGAAATAGCATGTAGCATCCTAATTAATCTCCACAAACGTTTCGGACCTGGGAAACTGCAGCTGTTACCAAGACCTATAGATTGTTTGACTGGTTATTTTATATTTTTGCAACATAGCTTGCGGACATATCTATACGGTTTAAATAATCCGCAGAAACACCTACCTTCTCTATCCCAATTTCTTTCGATTGTACTTCGATCTCCTTGCCTTTCATCACAGCCAGTTCCTTTTTCTCCGTGGCTAGTTGGCTGCTACTGGTGATCTCGGCCAACAGGGCTTCACAAGCTTGCGTCTTCTCGGTCACTGCGACGCGTTGTACCGCAAGTTTGGCATTCAATTCCTCTAACTGAACTGAGGCTTCGGCCAGTTTTTGTAAGCCTCCCAATAGGCGAGTGATCTGCGCCTCAGTATATTTGTCCTTCTCTTCAAATAACCTGAAGTATGAAAGTGCAGGATCAGTGACGACATTTGAATGGTAAACATAATCAGCGAATGACAAATTATTTGAATGACCTAGTCGTCCAAGAACATGGTTCGATATAGGAACGAAAATGGAGAACAATTTCGGGCAATTATAATCGCAACTACGCTGTTCTTAAACATAAATGTGCGCAATTTAATTCAGATGTATGTCTCTCCTTCATCCAACCGCTTGTGGACAAACATCTTTTCGAGTGCATAATGGTCCAAAAACCCAGTAATCTTTGTCTCTCATTTTCGGACAGATTGTTGGGCTCGTCCCAGACTACAATACAAGAAGTAAATGCTTCTGATAGTTTAGATGAGAAACAACTGAGAAAAATCTGGACTTCTGTTGGGTTCGAACCAGTGACAGAAACAGCATGTCCAAACGCTGAGCTACAAAGTTAAGCTGGAAGCTCATAAATTTTAAATCTGAACTCACCTGTTCACCTAACTCACTGTGTTATATGGAATCCAATAAATGATCCAGTAGACTGACTACTCAAGCAGGACTTCTCGATTAGTTCACGCTGGAATTCATCAACGCCATCGGTGGACATTGAAATCACTACTTATAACCACTACTCATTTATATCTGCTACTTATAAACAGTGTAATAGTTTTCATAATTTGGATGAGACATCACTGCGCAAAATCTAGGCTTCGACTGGATTCGAACCAGTGATAGAAACAGCATTGCCATATTTGGGCATGCTGCTGGCTTCTATCATTCACAGTTAGGAATAAGGGTGATAACTGTTAGAACTACAAAGCAGTTACAACCCTACCGAAAAGGCGGTCAAATTTTCAATGCAGCATGATCAAGCACATTGCGGTTTGTCAAATGTACAAGCTGTCTTAATTTATGAACCAATGTGATGGATCATTTGACGCGTACCCACTTTCAGTAACCAATACCTCCTATGAACACAGGCATATTGTCATTTTTCAGGTTTAACGCTGTTTAATTCTGCTTGGTTTTTAATCATGTAACGACTGAACCCGTCAAACCAATCGCAGGTAATAAACCAGCTCGGATCCAAGGCTAGGTTTTACACAAAAGTAGAAGCTCGAAAGCTGTGGATGAGATCACAGTTTATTTCAAACTATGTGCGCTTTCATCGATGACAACATAATAAACACTTGGTTGAAGTGTGTGAACTGGTGCTGTGCAGATCACACTGAGTCCTTCAGGTGTCTGAGTTGAGGAGGACGTTTCGCATCAACGATTTTTGGATGAGTAACGTCAGGGTAATAAAGATACTCACGACTGTTTGTAGTTTCTCTTTTCTGATTAGTGGACTCGAAATTATAACGTACTGTGGTTTGCAAACACAAGCCATAGGAGCTCGGATTATTACAAAACCACATTTGACTACTTTTAACTACAATCGCATAGGGATGTTGATAGACTTTTATTGTCTTTAGTAGATATTTGGCTGTAAGTTGGCCGTACTCACCTCTGATAGGTCGTTATTTCCGTATACATACGCGGATTAACAATAATGTTAATGCACCAATCATCAAATTGTGTGCATATCTCTAATCGGCTGAATACAGTCTAGTAGAGTCCATATTGCACAGAATTTCCGGATGTCGGTTAGTGGCTGTACTGATTGTTGCATTGATGGAAACTTACCACGGAGTATACCTGTGTCAAAGTTTTTTTAAAATATACCATCAGTTGTTCTTTGTTTCCGAACAGACGACTCTCCAACCAATTGAGTCGTTAACTACGGGGTCATAATGCTTTTCATTTTTGCATATATAAAAGAGTTCAGAAAACAGAAAGTTAATGGTAATGACCAATAACATTGTAGTCGTTCGAAGTCCAGCGAATGTATTAAAAACATTGCTTGGCTGAACCTTGTGTCCTCAAAGGTCACATCTTCCAAATAAATAGTGTTGATGATCTGTGGTGCACCAAGTGAGCACCCGCAGAATAAGGAATAGGCACACAAAGACTCCTCTTCTTTGCCGGGTTACATTACACACGACCGCTTTGATGATTTGCATTTGATCACAGCTCGCTGGAGTTTTGTTTTTGATCGAAGCTCATTAACAGTGCATACGCTGGTCAAAACCGGAGCTCGTATTCCATCTGTTGTGATTGCAAGATAAGTGCGTTAATTCCTATGCAATTACTAAGCCATTTCAACTAATGACCTACCACAACGTCCCGTGAGAAATGCTCGTATTGATCAATCTACTCAAGAGAAGAACACTATACGTCATGGCAGCCATTATCGAGTACACCATTCTCAGAACTTTATAGATAAATTAGGAAGAGTAGCCCTGTTAACTCACACAAACATTATTCCATTGTACAGTCCATCCGCCCTGATTTATCGTACTACCTGGTAAACGTTTTCTTGGAACATTAGATTGAATTCGTGGACTTTGCGTTATCTTGGGTTTTACAACATACAAACTGTTTTGAATAAGTCTTTGTACGGCGTAAACCTCGACAGCTGATCACACACATGTGGCGGCACAAAATCTTCTCTTAATCGCTACGTTGCAGTGCTACTGTACATACCCATCAAGGTGTATGTAGCTGTCCGCATGAGAAGTGCACGATGTAGCATTCTAGTTCCAATCACGGCTCCAACAAAATGAACATCTCCGTCTCGAATGTTTATAAACATAAACATGTCTATGTACTCTTTAAGGTTGTTCACAGCATACGGATGAAACGAAGATTTAAATTTTTCAACCTATCCAAAAAAATAACACACCTCCAATCAAGATAATTCAATAGCTAGAAAGTGAAGCACATTCTTGCATTCTTCATAGAAGACCTAACATCTGGATAGAGATATATGGACTATCCAACTATTTGACAGTTCAGGTGAAAGAAAAACGTTTCAAGAACTAGTTTCTTACACGTAATCACATTTGCATCCAAGCCACATTTGAATGATCGGTTGCTCATTTCGGAAGTTCGTTAATTCATTATTTAGTCGGAATGAGTTTCACAGGAACACCATGGGTATTTCATTTAAGCGACAGCATAAGTATGTACCAACTACAAGCTGCTAAAAAGCTCACATTATTCGTGACCACTGTAATTTAGCAGTTTCTTGCCTCTTCATACACTTAAATGTCACATTCGAATGTGTTATCAGAGGTTCGCTTGTGCTCGCATCTGGTGCGTCTGTGTTTTAGACCGTACTGGAGCTGAGTTTGAACGTTTGGGTTGCTTTGTTTGACGCTGACTTCCCAATTTAGATCAATCGAATGATACTTTGAAGTCTTAGCTACTTCGGTGTGTCTGCCCTTATTGATGATTAGTCCAAGGGAACTCCCTGTATTACTCAGTTGCCCAAATCAATCACTCTACCTATGTAACCCCAACCTTCAAATTTTTCAAAGAGGGGCATATAGTTACACTGCACACAACTGATGAGTAGTAGGGGATTTTAGTTTCTACATAACTTGAACATCATCCACCAAAAATCAAAACACCGCCCAACCAGTTAATGATTTTTGTGATTTCAACTTGGAGAGAAGTCCTACTTGAGAGGTCATCGATTGGAGTTAACAGTACAGGTGCTGTGTGTCCTGTCGAAAAGATCGAGTAATCTGAGGGTTACTCGCAAGCGAAGGTGGCTGAGTGTCTGCGTATGATGATTCAATCATACCTATTGTGACGTCGGTGGTGCAGTAGGCAACGAGATTGCTTCATTAAAGCATGACCAGAGTCCCACTCTCGGCTGTTGCAATGATGTGCACTACTGACGAGCATTAATGAGAACGAAACTCGAGTCTAGTGCATTTTTTAGAATGTAGCTGCTGGAAAATCTATCTGGATGCGACAGACGCAATCAGTTGTGAATGATATTCAATTGACATGTGGAAATTTTACGACAGACATGTCTTCTCAAACAGCAGCGGAGAAGTATCTTTTGAAACCCATCGATTAAATATACGCGGTGTGACCTGTTAAGTGTGCCCGCCAGAAAACTCGTACTTGTGTATGTGTAACGGGCACGTTTACGTGATCCACCATCCACAGCACGCCATTACCCTCATAACCTTGCAACCGCTTACGCATAACTGGACTAGCCCAAGTAACCTTCCTGGTTGAGCAGCTTATCCTTAAACTGTTTAGTCTACCAACGACTGCATACTAACATTATACCGATTAATGCGTCATCGGACAGTCGTTCCCGATAGCTGGGGCCCATAGTTTCTGTCGTACACTTGTCCTCGCTATAATACACTACTATGTTTACTTTAACTTGACTTCATAATTTCCGACACAACAATACTCTGCAAGTTCCTTGGGGTCCGGATACACACCAACCTAGCACGTCCGCTTTGAATCTCGTTTCCTAGCAGAACCGATTTTGAAAAGTGGCTTATTCCTCAACATGCTACTCAGACAAGGCAGGGCGGATCGAGTGAAGTTTGTCCTGCTATTTTTATGTCATGAAGTGGTGCCTTCAGAAAGAACAGAGACATAGATACTCTCATCTTCGTTAGTATGTTGTGTCTCGACAAAGGTGATTACAAAGTGGTAGTTTGCACGATCTGCAGCGGATGGCGTCAAACGCGTGGCAAAGAGTACTAATAGGACCCCTCAACCTGTTCATTTAATATTCACTTCAGTATCTGACGTTTGTTTACAACACTTAACGCAAAACACCATCGTTCGCACGTTAGGTACTTGATCAATCATCCACTATCCGTGTCATGCTGATCGTACTGAGAATGTTGGAACCACTTCGTTTGCAGTCCATGATATCCCTGAGAAGCATTCTGTATCAGAGAATCAGGCAAACTACAAATGATTTTCAGAATCCCATCGATAAAGAGGTGGTTCTACGGCCCTCAACAGAGATCGATGACGAGGTAATATCTGCACAGCCATCACTCTTGAGACATAGCCTTGAAAGAAGGTATCTTCAACCCCAATATTCTTCAATGTTTGTAATGCAACTTTCTTCCACAACAAAAACAAGGGTTTCCCTATAGATTTTAAATTGACGGTCTCGGTTATCGTAGATATTACATAAACACGCAACGCAGAAGAGTTTGAGAATGAAGAAGTGGGTCTACCAAAAACGACCATATTTAGTGAGGCCCGTCGATATGGAACGGACGGTAATGTATCTGGTTACGTTGACGGTCACCTGAAATTGTCCGCAATAGTCAGGATGAGCGATCGCAATATACTACTCGCAAGACTGCTATTCAGTAGTAGGACTAGAGCATATATTTTGCCATCGAAAAATGCAGGAAGAAACATCGGAGTGCAGCATCGCCCAAAATCGTCATTTCAACGTAAAAGAACTGAGCATTGGTGTCCGTGGCAACCGAGACGGTCTGGGCCGAGTACCGTATGCAAATGACTGGTTCTGTTTGTGGTCCTGTTTATACGCTTAACTCATGTGTTGCTTTCTTGAACAAACAACCGTTGCGCCATCCGCGTTCTTGGCTCACAACACACCTTATGTGAACTAGCTCGAAATAGCTAGCGTGCTGCACATTTAGGTAACGTAGCTTCTGTCTAATTAGTGTGATCTAACTTCACTCATCCTATTCAATGAACACTAACACAACGCTTCAGTAATGCGATACGTGAGCTACGATCAACAAGATTCTTACAAATCCTACATGTAAGCGATTTCGATAATCCTGAACTTGACTGTGATTCACACAGAGTTCAAGCCCGAACAAAGTTTGAGACCCTTAATTCTATGACGTGGTCATGTATGTTACCTTAACAGAAATCGTTGATGGTTTCTCATGTTGGAGGATTTTACAAAGTCTCACTAGTGTAGACTTTATTCCAGTAAGCCAATGTGGCGTCATGGCTCAACTCGGTCATAGGGGCCATGACATCATCAATTTTGGCATAACCCACGAGGCCTAGTCTTCACCTTTAAGGATAACTTCGTAAGGAACCTGACAAGGAACTAGGTGACATGAATCATTCAGAAGCTGTAACCGATTTGCCAACAGACGATCATTAGAAGTTGCCTGACGGAACCACACTTGAAACTATCACCGCACACATCCTAGCAAAACAACCAAAGCTACATAAATGACACATTTCAACTAAGTAAGAAATTACTGGCAAGCAGCTGGGCAGATTTGATAATTTAGAAGAGATCCAATTGCGAAAAATTTGGGCTTCGGCTAGATTCGAACCAACGACAGAAGCAACATGCCTAAACGCGACAAATGGTCTACCAGCCGAGCTACGAATCCACACCGGTAACTCAGAAATTTCACATTTGCACCTAGTTACCCACCCAAACAACTATGTGATATGAAATCCACCAAATGATCCAGCCGATTGACTGACCAAGCAGGATTTCTCGATTAGTTCACGCAGGAATCCATCAGTGCCACCGGTGAGCACTGACACTGAATTACTTATAAGAGTCTCTTCAAACTTATCAAATCTGCCTAGTTACTTAACAATAATTCAATAGCAGTGCTCATTGGTGGCGTTGGTGGATTCCTGCGTGAACTGATCGAGAAATCCTGCTTGGGCAGTCAATCGGCTGGATCATTTAGTGGATTTCATATCACATAGTTGTTTGGGTGGGTAACTAGGTGTAAATGCGAAATTTCTGAGCTACCGGTGTGGATTCGTAGCTCGGCTGGTAGACCATTTGTCGCGTTCAGACATGTTGTTTCTGTCGCAGGTTCGAATCCAGCCGAAGTCCAAATTTTTCGCAATTGGGTCTCTTCTAAGTAAGAAATCTCCACAAAATCCCCCGGATCATAAATCGTGCGCTACTTAATGGGGTTTTCGTAATCACATGACAACATCAATGAGTATGGCTAAACGGAACATTAACTCGAGCCTACTGCACATCGTAGTCATATTCACCATATGGCGTTTTGCAATCTTACAACTGATAGAGTTTGGATTACCGTCATTAATCTACTCCTTTTTCGGGTTAAGTTCGGTGTGGGTCGTTTCAAGTTCGTATTCTAGTTGTGACTGACACTTAACTGCAACATTCTTATTGGATATTCGGCTGGTTGTGGTCACCAGTTGCAAATGCGTGGACTGTAAGTGGAGGACTATGAATGTATTTAATAAATGTAAACAGAGGTGTCCACCGTGATCTGAATGGGCTAAACCTCATCCCGAAATGATGCACACGTCGGTTGGTTTTACCCCCAACCGGAATTGTTTGGATCGGTTAGCCAAACTTAAGCTGTGTGTATGGCTTGCCATGCCATGACACTTGTTTCACATTCAAGCTTCTGTCTATCAAAATGGCAATGATCCTGATTAATAACACAGAAATCGAAAATCTACACTTTATGAACGATAATGAAGGAGTTCTATTTAGTAACTAAATTGAGTGTTGTACTTGCTGTTTATCGCAGATTCATTGAAATCAACAGATTAGTTCGTATGTAAAGAACACTTGTAGGAACTATGCAGAAACTCAACGAACCTCCAGAACTCAGGTAGATATGCATAATTATACAAAGACAGCATAGATAGTAAACTGATACTATCATCCGGGATCTTCAGGTAGACTGTGTTTCTGTATATTTCTTGCAAGTACTCTTACCATCTGCACTGATCCGCAGATTGCAATGAGTATGAGATAAATGACACAGATATGTCACGAATGAGTTATTCGATCCAAATCTCAGCATCTGTAGTTTCTACGATAAGACGTGTGAACAAAGTTCAGCGGATATGCCTATCTGATAAATGACAACAACAACGAATCTGGTCATATATTTCTAATGATTTATTACCCATTACAAACGCATCACCTGTATCACTTCGTGCCGTAAGCTCATTTAGAATTCCTGAAACCAAATACACAACTAAAAAAAGATATTATGTCTGCACTATGCACTGAATTGAGAACTCAAAGGATATAGAAGGAACCGTGTGTATCCTGGCTGAGCCAGCATGAAAGTGCATTACATGTAACAATGAATAGAGTTTACAGCGAACGGACCGATGAAGCGATAGCAATGCGATGAGTGAAGGACAAAGCATGTCTGGGCACGCTAGCCAGGTGCGTACGTGACCTTTGCAACCGGCAGGTGTGAAACGCGACGGTTCACGTGAGTGAGCGCATGTGTGCGTCTGTGTATGTGTGCATGCACGAAGTCATATCAGCATATCCGCTCTGTTTTTGTTAATGATTGCATCGACCAAGACCATGGTCATTTGGCAAATAATCTGCTCCTCTTTTCAGAAATTTGGGTGTCTGTGATCTTTTACCTATTCTTTTCTTGGGCTTTGTTGGTGTATCGAATGATGAATCGTTCTCTTGATCTTTCCGTAGTTCAACGTTGGGTTTTGTTTTTCAACTTTATCCTCTCTGGAATACACTAGCATGCACTCGTATACTAAAATGCTTCTTGTATTACATTTGACACATTTTTCTCCCTGGTATAGATCTTGCCATTGCAGTCTCTCTCACTGTTTATTTTCCGAGAGATAAGGGTTTCCTTTCCGTGCTAGCCATTCAATTGGCTAACCAGCATTGGCCAGCTGGACACAAAGGCCTCACTCAAACACCTACTCGTCTTATTCCTTTGGGTTTACATCGGATACGTGGTGTGCGAGTGGAACCGCAAGTGGTGCAGCGTAAGCCACTTGGGGTGATGGTTTGAAGTGCAGGCGTCCTTTGGCTTCGGTCACTGTGACAGGCTAATCCGTTTCGGATGCCGCCAACCATGCAGGAACGTAAACATGGGTGGACCGTACAAAGACATACTGACAAGCATACACTTTTGATTACTCATCAGCACACCAACATTAGCAGTTCTTTAATTTAACAGTTTTAAACTACTCCAAGTTGTCTTTTCCCAGACACACTTTGTAGATGGCAATGCACTGGTGATGCAGACTTTTGTTTGTTCCCACTAGTTTGGATAACACCCGAATTAGGTTGTCAGATGTGACATCGTGGCTCAAACTGTGACTGTCTGTGAGTGTATTATCCCAAGAATCGGCATGACCAAGTTTTTGCTAAGCACCGAATTGCATAAGTGCATCTGTAAAAAGCAGAGGCAGTTCCAGATGCGGAAATCGAAGATCAGCTATTTGGCTAACGACAAGTTGCCTGAAGCTCGTTTGAGCTGGACGCAGGAGATCAGAGTACAATGAATGTGTCTGGTGAGCGGAGTAAGTAATGATGTCTGAGATTCAGCTCATAATTCGGATAATTTAAACATACTCAGGCTTGGTCAAATAAGCTGAGGTGTAGTTATAGCGGATGAAAAGCAACACAATGATCGCTACTTTTCCGAAATTTATGGAATTACTAGCAGTTTCATTACCGCACGTGACGCTTAGTCTTTCGCACTAATGGTTGAGATGTGCATTGTCAAAGTTGGCTCACATTCGCTATGCTGCTCAGTGGATCGACGGTTTTAGCCGTCGTCTTTCACACGTCGATGATAAAGATGGAATTCCTCGCATGATCGATCGTTCACTGGACTGTTGAAATAACTGGTCAACTTCGACAACAAAGCCAACTATGGTGTCAACCACGACGAACGGGCTAAGCTGAATAATGACGGCCACTCTTTTTGTCACCTTTGTTAAAGGGGCGGTGTGGTCAGGTCTGAGACTTTGAACAGAGATTATTAGGTTGAACTGTAGTGTTTATTTTGGACAGTATGGCTACGCAGTCAATGAACACCAGAAAGCAGCTCATGTGGTTGTATGCCATCCAAAAGAGGATTCGGGTCAACAGTGTTCTCGTTTTCAGTATGTCGAAAGTGAGGTGGGGATTAGGAACGTACCTTTTTACTTCACTTACTTATTACGCTTCCTTTTCTGATCGACTGAGATGACTCGGTTGATTGATTTTGGTGTCTTCATGTCAGTTTAAGATGCAAGGACTGTGATCGAATGTGGGTGGTGTTCAGTTAGGAATAATCTAAATCCCCAAAATTCAATCCAAACTGTGTATATTGATCAGTTAGTTCAATGAAGTACATTATTTAAACCTAACCGAGAGGTTCTTGGTCGCGGGGTTATCGACTAGAGTTAACAGGACCATTACTGTGTCTGCAGTTGGGGGGACCGGGTAATTTAAACACTAGTCACACAGGGTTGCGGTTGAGCGTTTAGATATGACTGATCGATCGCACCTAATGTGATGTTACTAGCGTTGTGGTTAACATGCTAGGCTCACAAGCACAAGCATAAGAGTGTGAATTCCGGCTCGGACAAGGACATACACTATTTGTTAAAAGTCGCTACCTTCCGGAACGCAAGCAAAAGTCAGTCTTCGTGGCACAAAGCAAATCCCAGTTTATTGGGTTTCTATTGGTTATTTTATAGACAAGACCCATCAGTAATGTGAAGAATTACAACTGGGGCTGACACCTTAGCTTTCCCACTGGTCAGCTCGACTCCGCTTGTACTTCGTTTGTTTTAACGCGTGACGCACTTAAACAACTTGTCTTTCTCCAATGCTCGTTATAACAAAATCCGATGCTGGAGCAGCGTGCCATCCTGATTGACCTTCGCGCTGACATACCAGTCTGCTCGCGTTCTAGACAGTGATTGACCGTAGCCTTCTGCAAATCACTGGTTGACTTTGTATTGATGCGTTTGTCAAATCTAAACCCTTTACACTGTTGGTGTGCTCTAAAAAGGACGAAACTCGAATCTAGTGCTTCCTAACGAATTGGGCCGGCTGAAAGACCTATCTGGATGCAAAGACAGTGATTGGATATAGGTGGTGTTCGGTTTGAAATTTAAGATGTCCCCTAAGGTTCCTCTGAGTTTCAGCGGTGAACGGGGTCGCACCGCTAATGAGCACTTGTGTAAGCTGATAGGGGTTGGTTGCCTCGTTTTAGAGCGAAATTTCGTGGACCCGCCGTGTGCAGAGAGTAAGCGAAGCTGACAGGTTAACGGGGAGCAAGTTAACACGCGCACAGTGAGCAGTAGGCGCATGGGTGTGACCGTATGACAGAACGCACACGGACAAACCTTCTGACAACTTAATCGCCCGCGAGCGACAAGTACATGGGAGATTCATGAATATGGGTGTCATCGTTCAGACGGCCGGCTAAGGCGGACAAACTCCCTCTTGCTTGTTAAAGCGTCAGCCATCTGGATAACAATCCAAAATTAGCCGTGGCAGCAGAAGGCAGGGTTGGACCACTCAATGGAATCGATCGATCGTGGTCTCCAGCAATAAGCCAGCGACAGGTGGCAAAACACCGTATATCCACCCCGGCTTTAAGCAACCCGCGTGCGATTCACCCGTGACAAACCGTCTCATACAAGCTGTGTGAGGATCCGTTGATCCTTGTACTAAAAGAACAGTACGATAAAGAGCAGACTGGCTGCAATTAATCGTGTTCCAGTATTGTGGCCGGTCGAGACGATTTTGGGCAATGTAACTGGTTGACTAAACAGGAAAATGTCTCGACCGGTGGTCTACAATGGGCCAAAGTAGAAACCAATTAAATGATATACACCATCCATCAGCTTTGTTTAAATGATCATATCTGAGAGATTAAAGAATCGAACTGATCACCAGTTGCAAATAGTTTCTGACTTTCCCACATTATTCTCTTTATTGAGTTGCTCTGTAAAGGTTTCTGTACTTAAACCCATAGAATAGTCGACCCACTCAGTCTGAATGAAAAAATCTTTAATATTTCCATCTCGATGCCTAGAGCCCTGTGATCAATGCTGAGTGTCAGTTATTCAGTTATTCCACTGTTCACTAAATACGGACCAGCTCGGTATTGACACATGCGAAGAGAAAGAACTGACCATTTGGATGCAGATTCACAGACCAGGCTGCTGACCTGTTTGTTCAACTATCCTGTAAATGGAATTTATGGCAGTAAACTAATTGAACTATACATGACTCAGGTCATTTTCACATTTTTCCATGCCGTTTATGAATCGCACCAAACCACTAAAACACACGTCGTAAAATGTCTATGCAGGTTTAATGAGATCACTGATTTTGACCAGTCTCGGAGGACCTAATCCAAGAGTTATCGACTGGATTTAACAGACAGTAGCCGTGTTTCCTATCGAGACGCTGGGGCAACCTGATCACTATTCATAAGCAAAAGTGGTTGGGCTTTCCGATACGATAACTTGGTCGCGCCCAGTGTGTGATGAACATGGTTGCCTCATAAAAACGTGGCCAGAGTTCTAACATCTGGTTTGGATAGAGTGGGCACAACCGGCGAGCTCTAACTAGAGCAAAAGTTGAGTCTAGTGTTTCTTTCCGAAACAGGCTGGCTGGAAAGTCCATCTGAGTGCGAAGACTGAGGTTAGACGTGAGTGACGTTAACCAAATCCCCCACTACTCTTCAGTAGTCTAATCCGATGACATACTGGTGTCACTTCGAGAGTGCAGTCATAAAGTCATTTGATGAACCAACACAATCTTGAAACAGACCGTGTCGCGCTTCCGCTTTAGCTATTCAGATTAGTACTTACATGTAGCAATTTCATTCAACATCGTAATAACCCAATAGCAACTCCCTCAAATGATGCCCATGGTTTGGGTGTATCCCAACTAAGCGATCTTTACCCTCACAATATATCCTTTTTAAGTGCAGAACAATTTTGTATCCTAAGGACTGTACGCGCCATGACAACCAGATACAGTGGTCGAAAGAAACTCGACTTGTTTCTCAAGACATACCATCAAATCTTAAAGTGATAGATCGATACGAGGTCCACAAAGAGAAGACTTCAAGAACAGATTTCTTCGGAGTAAATTTTAATCACAAAACACAGGGTGTGCCTTTCGTGTACGGAATAGCGATCGTGACTTCGCAACCCCTCTGAGGCTTGATCACCTGGCTACTTATTGATCACCAATGCCTGTACAGGACAGTAAGGCTCTGTTGACCATCGCGTTCGTTATACCTGCAGACATGGTTAAGATGAGTAAGTGTGATGTGTGCACTTCTGTGCTTATTGGAAATGGTAGTCTAGAACAACCGGCTTGCGTAATAAATTCAGGTTGCTGGTTGGAGCTATACGGCTTTCTGGCATAAACGTTTTACACGCCGACCAGAACATAACCTGGCAACACAGTGTAATTGAGTCATACTCATGCTACTCAGCTAGTAGAGCTCTGACCGCTCTTGGGCATTACGTTCTCGTTGATGGTTCGAATCCAGCCGAAGCCCGATTTTCTCGCGGATGGGTTTCCTCTTAGTGATATTTTTTACCAAGGAAAAGGCGAGAACCAGAGCATTCTGTGCCCTGTTACTGTCTGCACATTCTTATCGGTCCGATGTCCAATAGCAACCACCAGGAACATACGAAATGTTATCAACAGTATACGAACCATACAGTAAGTAGGAGAGAGTCAAAATATGGTTGGAAATATCCCTAACGTGCACTAGAGTAACACAGTGCAACGTATTGTTGTAGATTGACCCAGACCAAAGTACAATAGATAACAACCATTAGGATGCAACGGTTACTTTAACTAAGACTAATCATATGTCGCCAACTCGAGTGGTATCAAATTTTGTCGGATTGACGAAACCGTCTTAACAATCATCCTTCTGGAAGCGTGTACGCTACGTTCACGCTACAAAAATTCCTTACAGGTATATCAAAATGCTTTCCCCCGAGTTACGAGAGAGACAGTTTTGAACCACAACGTATATATATATATATATATATATATATATATATTGAAACGGTAAATCAGCCAACTTACTGCTTATACGTATTGATATAATCCAAGTAATGTTTGGGAGTGACAAACACAGTGCGCCGGAATTTTTGACCAAATTCAGTAGTGTATTCTTGTACGCTCATGTGAGTGGCCACTATATGGTCGACCACTGCCTCGCGATGTTCCTCTGGGACAAGAGTGTACTCGGGCGAAATGAAAACACGCACCACAGCGTACAAAGCTTGTTCAGGCCACGGAAAGAACCAATCGATAGTAGTATTGTTGACCACACCAGGGAAGTTACGGCATCGCGTTCGTAAAGTGTCCCCGACCTGGATGGATGAGTGAGTGGACAAGAGGAGCAGTTATGGCACAAACAACCACTATGAGTCTGTTATAATGAATCAACGGAGTATTTTAGAGATCCACTTGAAAAATATATAATTTTAAGTCATCCGAGGTAATCGGAACGTTGAATATTACAACTTGCTCGTAATGTTGTGTTTTTCTCGACTCATTAATTATGCAGTTTTAAAGTAGCATAAGCAAATTTCATTCAGATAAATGTGATATGTTGTACCGTCCAGCGAGCAACGGTATATATTCCATTTGTGAACATAAAGATATTAGATTACCGATGAATAGTCGGGGATTTGGTTAATTTCAGGTTGAACATCACTCACAATTGATCGCAGCTGTCGCATCCCCATAGACTTCCCAGTCGACCCCTTTCGTAAAGAAGCACTAGACCCGAGTTTCGCTCTCATTAGAACTCGTCAGTAGTGCCTACGAAAGGGGTCGACTGGAAAGTCTATTGGGATGCGACAACTGCGATCAATTGTGAGTGATGTTCAACTTGAAATAAGGATATTAAATCGAATGAGACAGCCCATGATCAAGGATGAAGATGTTCGACCAGACCAACCACTGTATAAGTTTGTGACCAAAGAGAGGATGCGCAACAGTGGCTCATTAGAATTGTCATTTTATTAATCATCTAAAAGTGTAGGTGAATGTCATATGTTGCGAGTCAGGGTTGTTGGGATCAATTACTTATTCTCGTTGTTAATGCCTGAATCCATTTTGTTTATATCTCAATTCCTAAACCAGTACCTATTTTAAAGGAATTAGACTGAACGTACAACAGTGTAAGATCAACAAACAGTTCGTCGACTATTTTAGTAAGTAAAATCTTTGCAACCTGTGCAAACCGGCATGTCAGTAAGTTGACCAATCAGAGTGATATTTAGGCACAGTGTAGGATTTACTACAATGGGCAAACAAGCCGCTTAAGTGCGTGCTTCGCTACAATACAGACTGCAGGCGCACCGAAACCGACATACATGAGACTATTATTTTGGTAAAGTTTATTGTTAATAAAATCACTCACGAAATTCCCATATATTCAAGGTGTCTACAAACCCGTCATTCTGGTTTTCTTTTGGAAAGTGACCATTTATTGGCATGATGTCAGAAATGCGATGTAAATTTACGTCAATATTCGTGGACCACAGTGTAGTTCCGAATAACTCATTCGCCGAGAGATCAGTAGTTGGTCCGATATTACGCGAACTAAACATTCGTTCAGCAGAGAAATACCCTCGTTGGACAATAATAGAAAAGATAACCGTACAACCCATCGAAGACAACACTTGGTTGAATTCAACTGTGATGTTAACACTTCTATGGACAACCACTCGGTATAAGTCAACTCAAGGGATGAATTCATGCTGACAGCTAAGGCTGCGTTCAGTTAACCCAAAACTTAGCTAGTAACGATAAGATATCATGGCTTATATGTCTGCACAAGGTCCATTGGTCAACTCAGAAAATTCACCTGAATTTCATATTTGTGGATAGCAGTGCGACGCCTGACTTCAACTAAGTTGTCCTGAAAAGGATGTCTTCAAAGAAAACAGGTGAAATGTCCCAAAGTAGATGTTCAACTTAAACCTCGTAATGTTTCACAGTATCAGCGATTTTCGTTGGTAGTGGATAAGATAATTGAGTGCAATCTAAACAATTAGCAACTGAAACATATACGCGAAATTCCGGGATTGCATGATGTGTCTCTAGCAGACTGTGGGTTTTCTTCGGACCGAAAGTTTTGGTTTTCGTAATACTTACCGATATGGAGTTAGGCTTATAATGGAATGCTATGACCTGTCTGGAAGTGGACGTTGCCTGTCTGAGTTGATATACACCAATCGGAAAGTCAAAACTTTTTAAGCTAATCGCCTTCCTTCAACGTGATCCCATGGAACAGTGCGAACATTCAGAAACTCACTTAGATCATCATTCGTATGACAGAATATTAACCGGCCCTATAATACCCGCAACTAATCGTTCACTGAAAACAAACTGTCAGTACCGAGAGTGAAGTACCTGTGTCACTCACATATACTCATTATCAACCTCATCCATAACCAATGGATTATAACTGGCTCAACTGCCTCTGACGCTAACTAAGTTGAAATTTGTTCTGATTTCCATGCACACTGTTTCAACCACAGAAAAGACCACCAGAAGGGACATTGCCATTCAAGAAACACTTTGACCAGACATAAAACCGTTTTGCGCTGAATATCACTTTAACCAATCAAAAGTATCAGAACCATATAAGAAACACATTTTGTGGAGTAAGACGAAACATGTCCAACCTCGGGAGTAAAAGTAGTGCAATCCTATCGGATATAAACCCAGCAACTTTACCTAATAACAACACACAGGGTTAGATAACAGCGCTACTTAGAACTTCTCACATATTGGCTACGCCTGACACATCAAACCAATACAGAACTTGATCAGCTGACCAGGCCGATAGCTCTTAGTTTCCAATGCCACGTAGTTGGTAATTATCAAAGCCAGTGCAACCTACCGAAGAAGCAGTATTATGTCCTCCAGAAGACTTTTGTTGGGGGACTGAGGTATCGATAAATGGATTAAGAATAACACAACATTATGGATGATGTATCACTTGCACAGGTCTGGTATAATTATAAAGCGTGATTAAAACGTCTGAAGACAACTGTTTTGTAAAGCTGACTTGTAAGTTCTATTAGAATGTGGAGAGAACATAGTTGATTCTACTTTTTATCACGCCATAACATTTCAATTCCACTACCAGTTGAATAACTCAAAGGTCTGATTCATGTGTTGCTGAAGGACATCGGATTTCATTTGAACAGTATGTTTTCGCTAAATCTGATGAGGTGGTGATGAAAAGTTCATTTGAGCCAACGTCGGTGGGCCTCATTTTTGGAACGAATGAGGGACAATTCCCGGATAATGCTGGTTCGACTTTTCGCAAAGGGCAATCATTTTCTACTTAAATTTGGGTCGTTATAACTCACGTTTTCCTCAAGCATTGTGTGCCATACAAAACATTGAATAGTCACAGTCAGTAAAAGTCTTGACGACGTCGTACCTGAGGACAGTATTCGTTTGATCTATTTGCTTTCCGTGTTGTTAATCAGTTTCATCGCAGCTGCGAAAAGAATCACCTTAACAGAAATGATCGGTGTATATCACAACGGACGGCTGAGTATATCCCCAAATGGTTGATTGAAAGGATGATGCACCACCACTGGCCTATGGTTCAAATAGCAAATACTTAAGATTTGGCAGAAGCAACAAGTAATAGATCGTATCGTATCAACCAAAACAATGGTACAACATCAAAACCTTACGACACCCGCATCCATCAACTAGATGCTTGTAAAAGCTTGTCAACGTGTGTTTTGTAAGCAAGAATCATTGATGCGTTATAACAGTTTTCCGTGACACAAGTTACGTCAGTTTTGGTTAGCTTAGGTCAAAATTGTGTTTCTATGGGTTTTTTTTAGACTGTGCATACACTTTGTATGTATGCGTCAGATTTTACATGTACGAATGATAAGGGCAAATGAAATACATACATCTCACAGTATTTTTTCCTACTGGTATTAATGAATCTGGTTCACCAATTGGCATCATTTCTGTCGAACACTTTCTTGCGAGTGATCAAAAAGCAATGTGGTATCCTGACAGAGTGTTCTCCCTGGTCCTTGTTTGGCTGAAGAAAGCTTGTATAATCCCGAAGAGGTATGAAAGCTCAAACCAAAAGCATCAAATCAGATAAGCTTTGCTTTTCTATTACTGTGACATCTACCTCCTAAATCAATTGTTTCAAACGTATATAGACAGTCTCAGAAATGCCATCGAGTGACATCATATTCTATACGCATAAACCGCCAAGACCGACGTCTCTAGGTCGGTTTGATCAACATGGGCACAGTTTTGCCTCGAGAAGTGATATTTAATCTGAATCCAAATGAACTTCTTCTGTTCCATCGCCTCAGAGTTTTCAGTTGTCTGACTAGATTTAGCCCACAAAGCCTGGTATTTTTCACCGAGTGGTCTTCAGACCATCTAATTTGCCTGAAAGAGAAACGTTTACTTTTAATGCGAACACCTGGTTAGCAATTACACCATATATTGCTCGCTAAAAGGCAGTCACGCTGATGAAACATAATAGGCTTTCGCTAGCACAGAAAAGAGGTACTTTAAAAGATCATTGAGAGATGGGAGAGTTAGTTCAAAAATACACTACATCCACGTCGAAGTCGCTACCCATAATCGAATAGAAACATAGAAATGATTTCGTTTCTAAGGGAGGCAGAACGTTTCGGTTTTTTTCCACACAGTTGCGAGAGAAAGCAGCAGAGTTCGTGGACAATTTTAACGTGAAATACTGTCCACAAAGCGATTGCCTTAACCTACAAACATTACTCTGCATCTGTCACTTGGACTTTGAACATTCATATACTCACAAGCCATATTAACCGGATCGCCTTCTATTTCAAATGAAGCATCATTTTCATACAAGTGACAGTGCGTTAACCGCTCTAAATACGGGAAGTGTGATTTTCTCAGACTACTTATAAGTAGTGATGATCTTAATGCAAAATTATGTATCCCGGGTTCTCCATAGTGAATACGCACAGCGCACACCACAACTGACGTCTGACAGTCACCACGATGAGAAGGAAGCGTTGTGCCTTCTAACGACAACCGTATACTATCGTATCACACCTCCGTGCCTCTCAGTGAGATAACTGGATTGAGATTTCAAACAAATTCATCGTGTGGGACAAATGATACCTCAAGGTAGCGCCTTAGACAGACAAAATGAGTGTTTCGGTGGCCATCTGTGGGTAGGTACAACGTCGATTTATAACCTGCAGTGAAATACTCCCCTTATGCATCTAGAAAATAAGTAACGTCAAACGTTTGCTAAATACAGTGAGTTGTTTGATATCACTCCATCATGAGACTGTAAATGATGAAGCAAATTGCATGCCGAAGCGACGAACTGATATAATTAGTCAACAGAAGAAGCTACGTACTGTCTGGTTTGCAGTACACATTATGGTAATATCGTCAGCATAGTTTAAGTCTTGAAATCTGTCATCGATGAGTATTTGCACACTTCCGTGTTGACAGTCGACTGAAACGCTATCCAGGGGCCGTAAACAACAACACTAATCAAAAGTACTCGGAATCTAGCAGCCTTATCGAGCATCACGTGCGATAAGAAAGAGGAATGATAATTAGTTGTATATCCTCGAGTTGTTAGCAGTCTGATAGTAAAGTATTTCGAAGATGTTGACATAGTTCTGTAGCACTCCTTTCGGCACAATACGTTCTCAGTTGTGTCAGGCAAATCAAAAGTTCTTGGAATGTCAAAGAGACGACAGTCGATTTTCCATAGATGAGGTTGTGTCGTATCAGCCGACAGAGGAAAAATGGTATCAATAAGGTCATGGCAAATGATGGATCCGACCTGTTTTCTAAGTAGTTGGGCGCAGAAGGTTCACATGGCACAATATTTTTGACGCTAATTGAATTGGACTTATTCGCTTATGATTGTTACATATGTTGCAAGAGTCACTCTGGAGAAGGGATGATGGTATCACATCCTCAGTCACATGGGGTCATTTGCATAGCATTGAGTTTCTGCAACAAGATGGTCTGTTGTCTGAATGAATGATGGCTCCCGTTCCCAGGAAATGTACGCCGGAGTAACCCCGGATTTGACGGTTCGTGACGTTTCTTTAGTGTTATTTCGTGCGATACTTCGGTCTCCGGTGAATATGAGACATCCAGTGGCCAAAGGACACTCAATGAACCATAGGACGGAACCAGAAGGGTAGATGATGAGTGCGCAGGACCACGGTCCAAATACGTTTGGCAGCTTTTGAGCATTACAAGCTTATTTTGATTCATCGCGTCCATCGATTGTCAACAAGGCTGCTTTGATGTACAAAAACGTAAAGCAAGTGCAATGCAAATAATCCCGTGTTTCAGGTTGACTTACAATTAACCACATAGCCTTACCAACGGTTGGTGGGGTCATAGTAGCCCTCTAAAGTCCACAGCCGATTGGATAATGTTGTAAACCCTCCTGAACGATACTCTGGTTCGTCCCTGCTATCGTAATGCGCTTGGCAGAATTCGGATTCTCTTCACGGTAATAATTAACACGAAAACCTCGGTCCCGAAAAGTACCGTGACTGTCCCGTATTCGCTCCTAAGGCGAGCCAAAAGACGCGTTCAAAATAAGAAGCTTTGTTCCGCTCCAAAACGGGGTGCGGCTAGGGCGACAAGTACAAGGTATTTATAGGGCGCGTAATGACCACACATTCCCAAGACATCAAAAGAACAGTTACAGGGATAAAAAGAATTAGGATCGCTAATGTGCACAGAGGTATAAAAAGTCTCAACTGATTTGGACAGTTCCGCTAAGTAAGACTGAGTCAATCGTTTTTTTCCTTTCTCACGACGGAGGCGCCTTGGGACGGTAACAGGGTGGGCGCCATAACAGATAACAGTAGTTCGCCCTCTCAGTCAATCCGTCTTCTGGATAATTTACTGGTCTTCGCAAATAAACACCCGAAGTAAATTGACCGCCATCAAATAGTATAAACCATTAGACTAACTAACGGTGACGACCGTACCGATCACCAACTTGTCTTCCAAGGTCCATTTCTTAACGGGTTTCGCTTATCATTGGAAGTCGTCCCAAATAATGGCACCAAGTTTTCGACCGTCCATTTCATCAGTCACACACATCATAGTTCCCTCGCCTTCACAATCTGTGTCAGCCGTCACCGTACTGCGGCTCGTGATAGGTCGGTGGTTCTGTGCAATTAAGTGCCCGCTCGACAACTACAGATTACATGGTGGCCCACTTTCCGACTGGACATGAGCTCTAACAAACCGGCCACTCAAACGGGATCCCTGTCGGTCCATCGTACCTATCGGTGTGTATGACCGATCACTAGATACCAGCGAGTCTCATTTGGGACATAACAGTACAAATGCCCACTGAAAATTCGTGGTGAAAATCAAAGGAGCTTGACGAAACGATGTGCAACGAATGAAGAAAGAACAGTTGTTATAAAGAAGATTGTAATTAGCACCGCTGTCTTCAAGGAGGTGGGCGAAGAGTACAGGTATGGACGAACTGTCACGTATGAATGTATGAGGTTTTTTGGTGAGCATAATATTAGAAGTACATCGACGGATCCTAACCCACAGAACAAGAAAATACCGAATGACTTAAGCAGGCGATGCCCAATCCGACACCTTAAATAAAGTTGTGATAGTTGGTGCCACTGTTCGTCTCGTGTTGCGGATACTCCTGTGGCAAATCCGTACACAATAACAGGTGTTTCCGAATGACAATATAATTGAAAACAGGGCTTCCTGGCATATCGATTGAGAAGTCATCCATGGGTGAAAAAACTTATTGCAATATATCTAATCATATATGGTGTCCTGAAATGATGAATCAGGGCTACGCACTTACCGGGCTCATACACAAGACCATGTGTAAATTGCCAGCCACTTTGCGTACAAAATATTGCCATACAGATTCGCGCGCAGTTGAGTAGCCGGCGCCCACTGCTTGGTCACGCAGATCGTTTATGATCGATTCACGTTCATCGTCCGCGAACAAGGCGGGTACCATCCCAGCTGTCAGCATGTTGTTGAGCAACTCCAGAAAACCTAGGATAACCGGGTGATAAACATGAGCACGTAAGTGATATTTCTGAAAACTAAAAATAACCTGTTCAACTAAAGTGGTCACAGTCATGTTATTGTTGTTTTAACACTCTAATTTAATATCCTGTGTTGGATGAGTGCCGTCAGAAAGTTCTTGCCGTGCTCAGTGGATACCATAGGGTATAGACGAATTGAGTCCACTTTGTATCATGAACTGGCAGACTAAAGTCCACGGGAACACACAAGTGTCACTTTTCTATCTCCTTCGACAGGCAAGTTTCCTGTACGGCCTGAACGGTACTAAATTACTCTTCGTTTAATCCTATCTCCAAACCTCAGCAAGTGATACTTACACACGATGATATCATTGGATGGGAGTTTTTTTAGGTAATCTGTAAACCGATAATTTCAAAGTGACACTTAAAAGAAAATCTCCCAAAACCATCCATTGGATTAATTTTATTTTAGAAAATTACGGGTCAGCGATTCACCTGTTAACACAACTTTATTTTGGTTCACCACTCTACTTTTTTCCTCAAACTTTCTAATATATATATATATATATATTGATTATCTAGCTGTTATGATCCCATTGTCGACGTGTTTAATATTGGAACTTCTGGGTGTCCTTCCGGTCCTCCAACCGAACACTAGTTTAATATTGCTGCCTATTTTGTCAGTACGCTTCTTCCGCTTCTCAGCCAAACAACGCACATATGTTTGTTGACTCACCCGAACGAGGTGAACTGAAGTTGACGATTCACATAAGAGTGGCTGATGTTATTGTTCAGTTCACGCTTTGACCATGAAGTCCAGCGACGATGTGTTCGGTACGAAAACAGATACAGCTGACACCAATCTTGTGTCTGGCTTATACTCTACTTCAAACATGGCTCAAACGCCCCACTGGATATTGCTGCTGTCATCACCGTCACTGCCACCACCACCAGCAGGTCCAAAACTAGATACTTAACTAGCCTGTAGGGTTAGATGGAATGTCACCATCGGTGCGCCCCACCACATTAGGAACTTATTTGCACAGGAGTGCATAGCACAGAAAAAGCTCTTCGAAAATTCAAACCACGGTACAATGTGCAGACAGATCGTAGGTGTTCGCGTTCTGTGTAACCAGGGCGATAGGCTGCTGAAGTCATTTTTATTGCATACAACAAATAAGTCAGATATCGGGCCATTTCATCTACCAACACCCTGATTTATTATTCGCCGATGTACTGAAACTTAGGTCCGTCTTACGTTTTGTTCACCCACATAATCACCAGCATTGACAACACTATTTCCTCGTGGTCGACGTATCACGTACACGATTCACGCTGTTTTGTGTGTTCACCATAAGTTGCAGCGGCGTAGTTGGATATGGGATCTGAAGATGGTTTTTGGACTTTAGAACTCAGAGATCTTTTGAACCCTCCCACCTGTTCTCTGATAAACATCCCAACGGCCAGGGCTGTACACCCCGCCAGTATTCAGCGCACTCCTCGCTATTACAATTGGTTAAGGCACTATCCCGCACACACAGTATTTGTTGTCGAACTCTGCTGCGAAACCGCAAGTTCCTCTCCATCTGGCTGTGAATATCGAAGTCACTCAATTTTCGTGGCAAATCCAAGAAAGCCAATAACTCTCGGAGTTCCGCTGAGCAGCACTGTGAAGAATTTGATACGGACAGACGAAACAAAATAACAGAACTCTTAGCGCACCAAGTGCTCGGCAGAATTTTAGAAATAAATGTCGAGGCAATGAATCCAGTGGTACCACTTTTCAAGTTGACCTGAATGATTTATCCGGTCACCTCAAATACGAAGTAGAATAGGTATGGGTAGATATCTCATTTGACAATTTGTATTTCAGCTGCATATGTGATGAGGTTTACCACAAAAACAACATGGTTCGTACCCTACAGATTTTTCCCTGCCGTGTTCGTTTTGCATGGGTCCACGTGTTCTAACCACGTGCTTCCAAGCTGGAAGAGGGGAGAGCACTTTTGAATCATACAGCACTTGTTTGTTTTCGTTCTAAAGAGCTACTAAAAAATACGCATTTTCCAAAGTAAGTCTAGTTGACAAATTCATCGTCTGCTTGAAAGTTATAGCTAACAAAATTAGAGCACTTGGAACAGATTCAAGAAAAAGAAGCAATTCAAAGGTCAAGAATGTTCTCGCTTCCGGACTTGCCTTCCTCCACTACGTGCTGATCAGTGAACAGGAACACGGTGGACTTGTTTTCCATGCCGAGACGTAGGAACAACGTTTTTAACTCATCACGAAATTCTCGTTCTCCATAACCTCGACATAAATGGATCTCGAAGAGATCGTAACCAGCTGCGAAAGCAGCCAATTTGGCCAAGCTGTGTTTGCCAGATCCACCGACCCCGACTAAGAGGGCATGCCCACCATCCATCCGGATGACACGCTCAATCCGCGTCAGGTGATCCACTGCATCATCGAACAAGACCATCATCAGTGGTCCCACACTCTCGTGGTAGCCGTCTAAAATCTATCAAACACCAGACAAAAGAAGCCAGTACACTCGACCTGCATCAGACAGCAGACAATACACTCGACAACACATGACTACACTCGGCCTCTATATAACGATCAAACACCAGACAAAATAAGCCGATACACTCGACTTGAATGTAACTATTGGTTTATACATACTTTACTTATAAATGAACCTCTGAAGGAAACCGCGTGTATTCTATTGGTTTACGTACATAAAGAGAGTGGTTTAAATGTGTTATCAAATGTTGTTATCAAATGTCACCTCAATAGCTAGTGAAGCACACAGTTAGAGCGGTGTAGGAAGTTACGAGGTTAGGAGTACTGGAGCATACTACAAGAATCGGCAGCGATGGGCGAACATGAACCAACTTCGCCACTTATGGTACTGACAATCTTTCGAGTACTGAAGCCCAAGGTGGCGAATCATCTCAGCACGTCTGTCATACAGGTGACGGCTAGGATGGAAAAACGCTCTCAGGGGGCATTAATTTTGCCACCAGACCAAGTAGACTCTATTACTGGATACTTCAGTCTTCATACAGGGGGTCGGTTTAACGTTTTTCTTGGTAGGTAACTCAAGAGCCAAGTGGATTGGTGCTAAGCTACTTCTCGTCTACTCCCCTAAAAATACCATGAGTTAAACCCGAAGACAATAACCCAAAGTAGGATTACTGTGACTTAATGTTTTTGAGACAACCGTTAATAGTGAGGTTCATATGGATTTGTTCATTTTATCTGCTTGTCAGAATACAATCCTTCTTTTTGTCAGCATGACAAACACTGTACAAATGTATGCTGGGGGCTTCTATGTTTCATAGTTCTTTTTCCCACTAGTGTCGGCTGTTTTGTGTCGTTTGTCGGAAATCAAGTTCCGCTAATATGCTGTTCACACCACCCACTCTGTTTCATCGTCCTCGCTATATGCAACAAAATCCATTATAAAAATAACCTAGGATTCAATGGGCAAGTGATTTTTTCAAGGTCATTTCCATATCCCGTAATGCCGATCGGCCTCAGGTTCGGTCTGGTTTATCATAACACTTATCTATGTCAAACGTGCATAACAAGTAATCATCCTAGTACGGAAACGTAAACTGTCAGAATAAGAATTGAGTCTTACCTCCTGACAGATGGCACGACAATTTTCATAATCCGTCAAATCCTCGTATATCCGCGCCTCACTGTCATCCATGGCATTTCGATAATCACCGAATAACAATGGTTCAGTGGTAGCAAATTCCAAACAATCTTTGTAATTCGCATCCAACTGCTCTAGGATACATTTCTTTGAAGCGAAAAAGTAAACAAACTTGTAAATCTTTCGAAAAAGGAATATAAGAATGACTATAAGGATTTTTGGGCGGAGCCGCATAATTGACGAATGGTCACCGAAATAGTTGATTACGAGATAATCCTGTTTTTTGGTGGTTCAAAGAAACGTCAAACAACCGTATGGAAATAAAAACACATATGACCAACTGCTAACTGATTATCGGCTGGAAGTTAACAGTTAGAAGGAAAATAGAAAGAACAAAATAACATAAGGTGCGATGGTCGTGGGATTTGTAAGCTTCCATGTTCACTCTCGTATGCTAACAGTTAGTATGGACAACAGATTAGCTTCCGTCTTTCTTAAAAAGGAGCTGGCTGAAAAGTCTATATGAATACGAAGGCTGCGGTCGAATTTAAGTGATGTTCATTTTAGAATTAATCCAATTTCACACTACATATGAGTAGTATCTGTTTTACCAAGTAGATCCTCCTGTCTGACTGCTTTCTTTTCTCCTACTGGAGGTTTACTTTTTCCTCATGATTGCATGGCAGTTAAACATCAGCCAGAACCACGGACACATTGCCGTCTTTGATGCACAACACTGCACTTCTTCACTTTGATGAAATTCTTCTCCTGGAATATTCTCTATCGATAATGCGAAAAAAGGCGGTTCCAGCTACAGTGTCCTTGATCAGGCCTAGGGTCGCTTATAAATGAATGGATGAACGGAAGTACGAACAATTGGGTATGGCTTTCCGAGCTGAGACAGTCGATAACAGGTTCTGTATTCAGAGGCGTCAGGAGTTGGTGTAAATTTTACAGGGTGTTTTAGCCTGACCTCAGTCATAACTATGGTTCTGTTTTCTACTACGCTTTGTAGACTCAATACAATCCGGGAAGTAAATACAAGGAAGAAACAGGTAGGGTTAAATTCATGTTGAGGATGTGTGGAACAAACTTTCACTCCTCACTAACAGGATAATATACATTGTCGGCCAATAAACGCGCGATTTCTCGAGTAAAATGGTTCGTTTAACCCCGCAGATTAGTGTACACTTTTAACGCCGCCTAGACACAGAGCCGTGTTGACGAGGCATCAATGGTCCTGATTGTCTCTCACTTGGTTAAAGCTGACACTAAGTGGGACCGTCTGTCTGTATTCAGTATATACGTTGGATCGCGCAGTTTCATTGTAATCAAGTCAGCCGGCCGATTCTTCAGATTGTAGCGGCCACAGAAGAAGGATGACCCCGAGTAGCAGCCTTGCATAGTAGATCAATTAGCAGGACGAAAAGGCGCCATGGACGTCGAATATGGACGCAAACAGGACCATTTAACTGGTAGGTTTGAGAAAGCCTCGGGGCTACGAAAATGATGATCGACAGTATAATTATCATCGAGTTCCCCTGTTGTTTCAGCCCATCAGTAATTCATATCCTTGTTACAGCCGGCAGCAGAACATGAGACAGCCCTGTTGAAAACTGGGTCACTTACCAAACTATCGTGTGTAAACGCCCAATCGGCTGGACATAACAGGATAGTCAAAACTTGTAGAAGTGCGAAAGCTGTGATCATTTACGAGTGATGTTCAACGTATACCAACCAGAATCATCTACTCCTTATAGTAAACACTATTATCCTTTAGGTCGGAATCGTGTGCCAATAACCACTGTATGACCAAACGTCTTAACGCATTTTCAAAAAGAATTCGACAAAAGACAGTTTTTTGGAAGAGAACAGATTGACAAAGAAGATAACAAAGGGAGTGTCGCTGTTTCTAGCATTACACAGGATAAAATATCTCTTACTGTACAGTAAATATCAGGTTCTCTCGAACGTATTATTGAATAAGATGCAGTAGACACATAGCGTTTAACAATCTTCTGTTTTAGTCAGCATTTTTTATGCTAGCAACTACAGTCTGAATAAGTTCCATAGTACAGTCCATTAAATTAAGCGAAATATAGGGTGACAAAATTATATCAGCCTAATCTTGGAGTGCATCATTTCTACCTAACTTGATTTAAGTAAAACAACACACGTGAAAAGGTGAGGTTGTAGAGATTTCCTTATTTTTGTTTGCAAACGATGTTTCATTTCTGTACAACAAACCTTTGTATCATCTGTACATGTTGTTCAAATTGATACAAGTGACCTTGCAATAATACAAATTTTGTGCACGTCGGTCTGCTCTTCTCTTCGTTGTGCGGTCGTTTGACGATACTACACTGATCTATCATCCAATTTTTTAGCTCCGTTGTACCACGAA
>LUCH01000820.1:0-41445 GCA_013368495.1 Paragonimus heterotremus
GTAGCAGCATCCATACTGAATTTCGAAAAAGATGTGCGATGAGGTCGTTTTCAATTAATGACCAATTTAAACAAGCATAAGTCAATCCATGACGCAGAATTCGTCGATTTCGATTTCTGAAACAGATACCGCCCTACCAAGGCCGTGGTTTGCTGGAAAATATTTTTCCAAACGGCGAAATTTGGGGAAATCACGTTCTGCAACTAGCATGCGTGACCAAAGGGCGTACACAGAAATCTTAGAGGTCAAAATGGCATGGCCATTTTTGTCTTATGGATATACTCGGCGGCAAATAGGTCCCGGTGTCAAACGCGGAACAGATCGAGCCTCAAAAAGACGCGGTTATTCTTGAGGTCTTGAACATACCGAATGGGACACCTCTGGAGTGCAGCTGCGATGTTAAGAGCGTGGTAGTCTCAACATAAACGTCCGCCTGCCGACTATTTCGTCATCATGTAGAGGGGCGATCCCCAGGAGCCGTCTTGGGGGCGGATGACACCAAGGTCGGACTCGACGGGCGCTGTTTTCAGCTCATTCATTGTCAGTCGACGAGCTTTGGCGAACACCGGCGAGTCAGTCGCGACGATGTGGTGTTGTACTGCACAAGTTACTGACGGCAGCAAAGCTGGCTGGCGAGAATGGCTGGAAACTGTTTGACGAGTGGGTTGTCATCATTCGTAACAGCAGGGAGGTACACGGAACTGACTGGATATGCATTAGTTGAAGT
Source organism: Paragonimus heterotremus (assembly GCA_013368495.1). Taxonomy (NCBI): domain Eukaryota; kingdom Metazoa; phylum Platyhelminthes; class Trematoda; order Plagiorchiida; family Troglotrematidae; genus Paragonimus; species Paragonimus heterotremus. The sequence continues at coordinate 728 of LUCH01000820.1, forward strand.
CCAAATAAGAGATGAGTTCGTCCAGCGGTGGAACAGATCACGGTCTCGCTCATCGAATAGTAAGTCGGGATGCCCAAAACAATGATGCTTATTCCCGGCATCTGGACGCCTGCCACAATGAAAGACCGATCGGAAAGTGCGGCAAAAGCCCGCGTTCGGCGTGGTCGTACAATGGTCATTAACAGTAATGGACGTATCCTTCACCGCAGGCAAGGTTGCATGCGTCTGCATAGTTTGTTTCTGAGACCCTTGTGGGAAGACGTTGATCTCAGCGTCAGTATCGGCAAGGTGGCCAACTTCTTACCTGCCCTCAACTAAGAAAGACGCAAATACAGGGGCCACTAACGCCAGGTGTTGCAACGTTTTGTTCGGACACTTCTTCTGGTTCCTTTAGGAGAAGGAACGGGAGCTGCGGGAGAGTTTAGCACGACCACCAAGCTACTGATGTTAACAGCGGTAGGCGGGATTGACAATCCCGGTAGGCACTGGCCGCTTCCAGGAATCAGACTGAACGTTCTTCCATTAGAATCACTGAACGGGGGAAGCGAATGCACGCCTTGCGTGCTGAATGCCTCGGCCTGGCGAGTAAGTTCGTTTACAATGTCTACTAGACTTGTCATTGCTTCCGGTGCTGGCAGGGATCGTCGGTAGACCTGCTTCCCCTATGTTCCCCAGATGTGGTCGGTGGTGTCGGGCCACTGCAACACGGCCACATGGGGATTGGCACTGAGGATATTCTACATAACCCGAGGCGGGCGGTGGATTAACATATGCTTCAGGAATGATCCCTCGAGCTACATCGAAGCGGTTAACTGTTGAATGTTGCGTGGAAGTTATGAAGACTTTTGATCACCTAACTCGATAAGTTCAAGAATATGGACAACTCGTTGACGATCAGACGTGCAGATTCATTTGATAATAGTCTTTATGAGCTGCTCGTACAGCTCAAACAACAAGAAGGGCTGTCAAATTTCGTCCACGACGTCCATGGTATGAAACAGAAGAGCGGCTAACACGTGGCGGAGTTTCATCAGTCCTCTTGTTGCAGTGCGCAATGCAAATGTGTGCTCCGACCGCGCAAAAAATTCCGAGAAATAATCTCTTTGAATGACGTCGCCGGACGGAAGATGCAATGACGGAAACGTTCGTCGAGTTGAAAATCGGTTCACGCCATATACCGAGAGTATCAGGGTTTAAAATGGAATAAATAGCCAAAAAAGTAGGGAATGATTTGAGAAAAGCAAAATACACCAGTGGAAGATAATAAAAATGAACCAGTTCACCAGTTTCAATACCCACGTGCCCTCACTGAAGGGGTTCCGGGCATACGCACCAAAGAATGTGATGAGATTGGACTGGAGCGGTTTCCTGATGGGAAGACGTTCAGCCAACCTGAACTCACGCACAAACTGCTACGAGCGGAATTTCGATCCGTCGGCGTTAACCAGTGAAAAACAACTATCAACCGTCACATCGAATTCGCCTGTAAGAGATGATGACTGAAACAAGTTGTTCCGGCTTTGCTGAGTACAGTGTTGCGAAACGTAGCAACGAACAGGTGAACCGAAACATAAATCGCTCGGCGCCAAACGACGATCGTAAATACTGTTGTTTGTTTACAAAAGGGCGGTTTTTCTAGTAAACTGAAGTCGCTTAAAGCTGTTCGGGATTTAGTAATCCTGGTCTTCCCGACTTCGTCACACAGTATACGAACAGCAAGAGACGCGAAATAAAAATTCGAGTGGTTTCGAGACCTAACGTTTGTTATGCGGAATTTGCATTAGGTATCAGTAAACACTAGGCCAAACTGATTGAGGGAATTTTTCGGAGAGTTTGAAGATCCACCCCTTGACCTCAAGAACAGTTGTAACAGACAAGCCAGACGTTCTGGCAACGTAGGGACAGCGGTGGACAGCGTTCTTCTGAAGTAAGGGTTCCAACAATAGTCCTGCGGAAAGAGACAATGGGAACAATCTTCAACCAAAGAACCAGTGAGGCATTCACACGACCTACACAATCGAGAACAAAAATGGCGCCAACAACACGACAGCACGATGCGCTATAAAATATAAAAGTATGTGTGGCGTCATTGGTGCCTAAAGTCTAAAGTGCGTGTAGACAAACACACGCGATCACATGCAGCAAGCGGATCGCAAGCAGAAGTCCTTGCAGCCCCACGTATAGTACAAGCTGGCGTTTTTAGATGAAGTTCACAGATCTTACAACAGATAGACCGGAGATTTCCTCGGGTCGCTTCACCGCGTCTGCTCTTCTATATTGCTCGAGTGTGTTGAACTTATACGGGTCTGACGAGCCAAAGGAAAGTCGTTCAAGTTCGTGATAACCATGGGTGGTCCCAGCGATGAAAACCGTCGCGAATATTCGAGCGCATGCTAAGGGAATGGCGTACTTAACCACCGAAACACTGCACTGGGAAAGTGATGCTTTTATTACCTTATATTTGAGCGCATACCGTAAGAAGACGCTCGAAGATGCTTAGTACGCTTCACATAAAGGATAGAGTTGAGTGTTGGAAATTTGGTGATCCATGGCTATGAGGCTGTTTTTCGAGCAACTAACGTCTTGGCAAACATATCAACTAAGTGTGAGAAGTAAGGTGCAATGAACTGAACAACTTCTACGGTTTGCAGCGAGACTATGTGTGTTTTAAAACAGATGCGCAGGTTATGCTAACAAGATGGCGATTTGGAACAAGGGCATACAGGAATTGTTTAGCCTAATGCCGTACTGAAGTATTTACGAATTCTCATGGCAATAAAAAGCAGAAGAATGTTGTACGCACAACACGAAGCAAGCAAAGAAAAGCTCAAAATTACTAATTTGTATCAGCTTTCCACTTCTCCGATGATCATTCATGTTACCAGATGTCAGTTGTTTTACTGTGTAGAATAAGGCCTACAGATTTTTAGATGAACGTTTACCGCGATTTTGAGGCGGACATTTTTTGGGTTGCTGTGTTTCCCTCGCGTGCTTACTGTCAGTAAGGAAAATAAACATTTTCAGTGTTGATTACGTCCGAAATGAAGTTGAAGTTCTCAAAACTACTCCCCTCAGTAATTTACGCGCCCTTGATTGTCCCGCCATAGGACTTCACATACGCTTTGGTCATCTGTATAAACACATGAATTATTGATCCATAATGCGTGATAGATCTTCAGCAGGCCGTATCCATGGAGCGGAAAATACATTCGGTTGTACTCTGCAAGAGCTGCAGGGTGTCATGCAACTGCGTGGAACAGAAGCTATTGAGGTTGTATCCAGGACGTATGATGGCGTGAGTGGATTATGCAAACGTCTGAAAACCTCACCAACAGAAGGTAAGTTTGGTACAACTCACGATTATTATATATGGTGTTTTGCACCGACAGTGAGCGATTGTATACATTGAAGGTCTACCTTAAAGTGATATCCCATTATGATTGACATAGAATTACGACTGTTCTGGTAGTTACCGCTACACGGGTTTAGAATAGTAACCGGTGAACTACGAGGTGTATCGTAATTGTGAACCAACGGTGTTAAAGAGAGTTGTACCACTGCGAAATAAAACAAAGTAACTAAGTGATTGATACACATCACTTCTTCAGGTATATGCCTGCATACGTTTTGAAGCGCTCTCTGTTTGCCTAGATCGTTTGTTGTGGGATTGTGAGCTGATAGAACGATTACCTGAATTAAATGCGTGAAATTTTTCGCAAAATATAAGGCCCATCGGTTGTTGTTTCTGTTACTTAAATTAGACGATCATTGATCTTCAACTTTCTGTGGGACATTTCCAATTTTAATTGTTTGCTTGTTAAGAGTTCTTTGTTCCAACACGGTGGTTTGCGGTGGGCACCCATCTGAACATCATTTGGTGGCGCGTTATTATTATAACGAAGCAAAGCGTTACTTGCCTCCATGGATACTGTAAAGTATAAGTTGAGCATTTTAAGATGATGTCAAGAGTGCTTTTATTTGGGTTCCGTCAGTTAGTCACGACTGTAACAATGAAACCTAGGCTCCATTGTCGTTGGTATCGCCAGTTATCGTAGTTTGATTATTGAAACTGTCATTATTGTTATTTGAAGGTTACTCATTTGTTTTTCAGCGACAGGACACTGAAAAAAATATTTACACATATCACAGCGATTCAGCTACTAATACACGTGTTCGAGGCAAAGTCCCAAGGTAACCGGATCCGGTAGGTTTTTCTCATTCGATGTGAAGCGGGCATCTGTTTATCTATAAGGCAATCCTTGAAACCACCGTAAAACGTTCAAAACGGTTTCTTGTCTACGTGGGGAAAAATGCATTTAATCATCTCAAGAGCGAAAAATCTCTTTTTTTTGCCGTTACTTCATGGTGATAGATGAAGGATAAGTTAGACGACAGCCGGATGCCCAGATCTTTCCGCAAAACAATTTTCGTGATACCTAATGTGCACTATGAATCACGAAGACATTGCTAGAATTGCAACCAAGTGACATGAGTACGCACTTATTGTCATTTAGTGGGAAACTCCAGTCGTCTGACTAGCGCTTAACCGCGTCAAGATTAGTCTGTAGTGCACTGGGATCACTGGAATTCTAGATGTTTAGGTCGTCGGCGTATAAAAAGGCATTTCTGGAGATATTGTCCGGAAGGTCATTGATATAGATCAGAAACAACAGAGGACCTAACACTGACTCTTGAGGAACTCCCGCAGAAGTGAGAGAGATGAAAGGTGTGATCCGGTTTTAATTCTGGAAGCTATTATCAAGAAAAGAGGCAATCCAGCGAGAAACCTCTCCTTGAATACCATAGGCGTTTAGTTTATGTTTGAGGGGGCCATGTGGGACAAGATGAAAAGCCTTGGCGAAATCAAAGAAGATAACGTCTGAGATGAGGCCATTGTCTTTTTCCTCCTTTGGATTATCCGTGAGGATAAACACGATTGTTATAAATGACCGGTCAAGTAGGAAACCATGCTAGTTAGAAGAAAAAAGATGGTTTGATAAGAGGTAGTTGAGGATGGTGTGGTTTAATAAGCGCTCTGTTATCTTGTGCGGAATACTAGTAAGGCTAATTGTCCTGTAGCTAGCTGGAGAGTTCCAGCCAACCGCTTTGAAGATACATGTGATCGTCGCCTCTTTCCATGTACTGCGCTCTTGTTTCTGCTCATTTTTCATCCTGATTGAGTTTAATTCCCGTTTATTTGTATTTACACCTAGTTTGCTTGCTGACATTTACGTTCTTATTACTTCGTTGGTAGCAGAAATACCTATGGCTTAAAATCATTTAATAGTAATTGCGATATTCGGAGAAAGAACCAAAACCTAGTGTTCAAGCCACAGGGTAATTGGCCATACTCACGTTAATGACAAAAGTCTGATGCTCATTGTGCTGTGCAATCTCGTTTAAATTTGGGAGGCAAACGCTGGGAAATTTCAGGCAGTTTCATCTCAAGCCAGCATATGTAGGTCACAAATTTCCTTCTTCAAATTTTTCAAGTGTATGACGATCAATGCCGGTCAACATTCACGGTCTTTTTTTAAAACTAGGACTGTGCGTTCTGTTAAGTTGATCGGTGTGCGTTTTTAGATTCGTTCACTTGTAGAAACATGCCGTCCGACAATGTAAACATGCTACCGAAATTCTATTCTCATGCCTCATTTCCGTTTGGGGTTTACAGAAGCCTTTTTAACACATTTATTACAAGGAGCAGCGCAGTCAAATTCGTCAACCTTCACTATTTTTTTAAAAATGTTTCGTAAGCAGAATGATGGCCTGTTTATAGCACTCGCAGAACACATACGTTGATTTGCTGTCTTTTGGAAGGCTGATTTTGATTATACCGACTATGAAAGTTTGCTGGTTGACGGTTTCATGCAACACGGGCGGCGTTGTGCAATATTTTGCATTCCTTCGGATACTTCAGTATGCGCTCTGAAGTCTTAGAACGAGTAGTACTTTGGTAGATCGACAGTATATGTGTTGACTCAGTATGGCTGATGAGTGTTCTGAAACTTAAGAATCCGAATCAGCTACGATGTCGGTAAGGGCAAGGAATTAAACACTGTTATCCTCAAGGTTGTAGAAGCATTCTTGGAGTTACATATCATTCGAAGCTTAAAAATCACGTTTCTAGGCGGATTGTAAGAGCGGTTCTATTCTACGGCTATGATGCATGACGTTTCAAGATGACGAACGTTTGACCGCAACTATTGCACCCAGCTAGAACTGGCAATCTGTCTTTTCGGCAAAAAATCACTGTATTCGCCCTTCACGTGTTTTAAAACTAGCCAATATTGCGACTCCACGATTTGATCGGAATTTGGACCCCGGTTTACATTCTTATGAGAGAACACCGTTGACCACTGTATCATTGGTCTTATATTAGGCGTGACTGAATGCACGTGTCCTAACGTCTAGTCACGTTCGGTTGTTTTGTAGCAACTCCCGAACTAGTGTTTCTAATCAAACAGACCTATATCTTTAGACCATTCAGATTTTATTCTAATTACCATTACCCTACCGACCATTTTGCCTCAGTTCGAGGGGTCCATTGGTTGCAGTTTTGGTTGCCAGTCGTAGGAGATTTGGTTCCAGCTTCTTCCATTCATTCACAGTTCACCGGAGGGTCCTATGACCCGAACCTGCGCTCACCACAACACTGAAGTAGATTACCCCGGAGAAAACAAACATCGAAGATTTTAAGAGTGAGCAAAACGAAGCTGAACAAAAGTGTTTTATATTGAGGACGTCCGCGGCAGCAGTACGTTATCACATCGGACATATTTGGTAACCTGTTATTTGAGTGAGCACTGAGTCTTTAACCTGGCGGAAAACATTCGTCTTAATCAACGAAGTGTTGACTGTGCTCCAGTTTCATTACCACACCCTTGCTCAATCAAGCAGCGGTTTCACCCAGCTGCTGGTGGTCTTAGTATCTAATGCTGAGCGTTTTAAACACTCAGCTAGCATGCGAAGTATGTGACATAATCACCGCAGATTGTGTAACTCAACTGGTTGACCAACTGGCCACCTATCTGGGGCGTTTTTTAAGTTCGTGCTGCCGACTGGTCACGTCGTTTATACAATCGCTGGACTTGATCCAGATCAAAAGACGAAGGCTATGGTAGCTAGCCACAGCAGTCTTGTTGGTATATTTATCGCGAGGTGGCTGAGTTTATGAGTTAAAGCGAAAGTAAATCGTACACATATACAATAGTCACTCATTTAAGCGACAATTAGTTGTCTATTCGACCCCACAAATGATAAATTGTTAAAGGCGACAGACGCCTGTGCTATTCTCGTTACTCTGCTAAATAATATCACAAGCTAACGAGGTAGTATTACTCAAGTATGTGAAACGATCTACATTCACAAGAGGACCGCGTGCAACAAGGAACAATGGGGTTGGAGTGTTCTATAACGAAACACAACTCTGAACGTTGAAGACGCAAAGCACATTCTGTACAAGTCAGCCCGATCAATCACCTCGTTTAATATGGTATATGCGTTTTAGACAATGGTGTTGAGCGAAACAACGTCACCTGCATACTACGTGTCGGTTAGCTCAACACCCGAAAGGAGCTCAACATCGAGCTCATCGGACTCTTCAAGTTTGCCTTCCAGAATGTCATGATACTGAACAGGAAGTGAAAGATTGGATGTCATTAGTTAGCAACATCAGAAGTGTTGACCACATCCAGAAGGGGTGTTTATAAACTTCAAGTCAGCTCGTAGGGTTGACATACAACGATTTTATCAACTTCGTGCATTCTTCTAGAACTCCTTTGTAAAAAAGACAGTTCCGGAGAACCTTACGCGCAACCGAATCACGTGTAACTTTCTGTTTTAAATAGAGTACAATCATCACCTATCTGCAATAGTGCCGATACCTCAACACCTGCCGGTGGGTAAAATGTGAGCGGTGCATCTACGAAAAAATTTTGGTCTTATCCGTTTCTCACTTATTTGACTTTACCCTGATTTAATGAGTCAACGTAATATAAAATAGAGTACCTCAGACGTAGTAGGAACTAGACCGATGTTGATGAGCACATACCTTTAAGTTTATCTTCAGTTTTTCAAACCGTCCGGAAGAGGGCAATAGGCATTAATTTGAATGATGGATAGTTTTCCAAGTAAACCTGCAAAAAAGCATGTTCTGTGGGATACTGCAGTTTTGTTATGAATGAACTGTTGTAATGCATACGTATATCTTAAAAATTGTTGTGTTTCGACTGGGTGACGGGTTAGTTGTATAAAAAGGCATACAATATACAGCTCACCATCAGTACTCCAACTCATCCTATGGTTATCTTGGAAACTTTGGGTTTATGCGCAATTTCCCTCATGGTTTTGCTTGTGTATCCCCAACACACGTGTACAACACGTTGATATGACGCAGTATCCATGATGTCCAGCATTGATTGGATGGTCAACGGGATTGTTGATATGTTAAGTGTTGATAATGCTGTCCTCTGTTCAACAAATTCTTTCCGTGCCATAAACTGTAAATCTTGAGAAGGTATATCTGGATTTTTTCATGAGTTGATCCCACCTAACTTCATTTCAATTGATACAATGGTGGTTTATTTTGTTGGATGCGAGGTTTAAAGTTTCCGGCTTTTACAAGATATATGTTACCATGCGAGGCTCAAAGCTGTGACCGTGTGGTTGGCAGTCGGCGTCTTCACCGTTACGTAATCGCTGCCTCACCAGTTGAGTTTACTAAGAAATTGCTACACAAGCATTAGCCTACTAAAAGCATTATTGCGACATCTTACCATTTGTTTTCAAAAATATGATCCAGAGCAGACAGTAAATGATTTCTGATTGTTCTTTTAGATAGTAGGACATTTCTGTTATTTATTATCTGTTTCGTGGTGGGAGGTTTCTTTTAGAAATTCATCACAGTGTGTTGAGCAATAACGGGTTTGAAAGGGTGCTTAATTACTGGAAGCCGAATTTGAACTGTGTTACCCAGGGCAGCCAGGGGTACTTATATACTAGGCACGACACCATTGTCAATGGGTGCTTCTGATTAACTAATTGAGCACAAAGTAATTTAACTGATCGGCTCACAGTCAGACAGCTCGAAGTAATTTACAAATCCATACTAGACGGGCAAATAATAATATTGAGGGCGCATCAAATTTCTTACAATAGGATATTCAGAACGCCTTGGCTGCAGTTCATAGTGGACATAACTTTTGTCATTGTTGAGAACCTCAAGTCTTATCTAGCTCCTAGGTGATGAAGCTAGGGGGTGCTATTTAGGTTTTGTGGCGTAAATTTTACGGTTTTTTGCCTGATCTGTGAGCGTGAAGAAGTTTAATGCCCTACTCTCAATTACAACGTGGTTTCATACTATAGGGGTTAGGCATCTTGCTGTTGATAGCTTATGCTTTAATAGATTGATGTATTATTCAGGTCACATCCCTTTTTCCAATTTTATCTTCCACCAACAACTTTTCCCCATTGTCCTCATTTTGTTTTTGAATGACACTGAAGTATAAATAACTTATTGTCACCGCCCATAGTGATGATACATTTGATTTGATGACAGTACACTGAAGATAATTTGATTTTAATGAGTCGGCAAAATGTAAAAGTATGTGTTGAGTAGTATTCGTCGGGCTAACCTCTTTGCAGTGGCATACGTCATTGATTTATGGTCTACAAAAATTCACTAGTAATTATATTAGTCGATCTAGTGAAACTAAATGTCCTAAATTGTGAGGTGGAAAGAAGCTGATGTGTTTCTGGTCGATTGTGTTTGTTGTTGCTAAGATAGTTTGTGGTCCGTACGTACTAAAGGATTGACCTCCAAATAAATTTTCATATTGTTAACCAGATAAACAAATTGATACTCTTCAAATCTAAGTGTAATATCTGGGGTATTGTCTTTTTTGGGAAATGAGACGGAGTGCACTTCTTTGCTAACTATCTGTTGATACATTTCATCAATCGAACACATGGTTATGTGGGTGAATAGAATGAGCTATTCACACAGGTTTGCCTACTAAATATAGTGTCAATACTTTATCAGCTTTTGATTTGAGATACGTATCGTTTTTTGACCCGCGAAACAAATTGGTGACTTGTTAATTGACTGTGCAGCTGGGTGATATTGACGCTAACCTCGTGTGCAGGCATTAAGTAAAATATGTGGCGGTTAACCTAACTGTGTTTTATCTCAAAAGCGCGCACTTATCCGCATTTATCTTCTAGAGTTCGTCGGTTACATTAACTGTTGAAACCTGTTCGTGATTCATCCCCAGAATGTTCTCATTTTTCTTAAGACATTCAGTCTATTTTTATATACGTGGGCTAGTTCTTGGACAGACAATTCACTTGGTTAAACCTTGTTTGTATACTTTGACTGACAATTAAATAATAATATGTTCTTGCTATTGATACTTAGAGAATAAAAGAAAGAGTATCGTTGACGAGCAATCCAACTTTTCTGAAAGCGATTAACTGCATCATGCGATTTTGGTTCAATTCTGAGGCATTTTGTAACCTTCCTATAAAGCATAACTGAAGGAACAGGCACATCATATCTGGTTTATTCACTCAAACCATGTGTTTTTAAAACGTGAGTTAGGCTTAACTTCTCTACTAAAAGATTTCCTTATAAAAGTAGCTTTACGTCGAAAAAGTTAAAACTTATGCAGCTAACTAGCTATCTGGACTGCTTTTATTTTACAGTTGGTTTAAATTCCGGGTTTTCGTCTTCAAGGCTAGCTAACAATCCGTGACTAACGTGCAAATGTATCACAATGTTTGGGGTGGAAAGTCCCCACCTATAACCCAGTGAAGCCAATGGATCTACTTATCTTTTATTTACACTAATTTTTTTGATAATGCAGCTTATAGACGGGTTTTTAACAAGACTTCTGTTACAGACAACTTCTTAACAAATCTTAGCTGGCCGTGAGCGCTGAGCAAAATATCTCTACCATATCATGATAATGAAGGGGTCGAAATATAGGCATGTATGCTAGTCTCAACAAGTTTGTTGAAGTGAGTTTTAGTGACGAAGGTCAGTGACACATATCATCTCCGTGCGTTGAAACCTGCAAATAAGACTGGCATATTAAATCGATTGCTCTTCCGTATCATAAAAAAGAGGGTCTAATGACGATGTCCTAAGAAAAATACAGAACGGTCGATACGTCATCACTCTTCGACCAGTCACCCTTTATGAAACGGTTCTAGCTTGAAATCACTAAATGGCGGTTTGTTTCACTAAATTATACCCGGCATTAAACTGGGTTAAAGGAAATTCATCCTAAAGGCAATTACGAAATTTGCTGAAAAACGCCCAAAAAAGTTTATGAGAGCACTTCAAACTTTGCTGTTGTATCTTAATGCGTTGGGCATCAAGGTCAAAATGTACAGCAACAGAGCTAGTGCGATTTGGCGGTATCGAAGGTGGGTTTCGTATGAATCATTCGTTTTATTCGACGATCAAGTGACGAAGTCTGATGTTTATTTTGCTAACAAGTTGAAAATGTCCTGTACACAAGCATTGTATTTATTACACAATATATTGTCGTATACGTAATTTGATGCCAACCAAATTTTCAGATTGTTCGTCGCATATATGATGGTGGAATTTATTTAAAGTGCCCATGTTAAATCATTTTACACTAGTACATTTCTAACGCCATATTGCACCTTCTAACTGCAGTTGGAGTATTTCTGTAACATTACTTGGAAGCTTTGTTTCTAGTTTTGCGGAAAACAGGAAGCCAGAGTGACAGATTTTCATGTTCCTATTTATGGAATAAAACTTATATTTTTGCTCCGTAGTGAAATGGCTTATTACAACTGTGAAATCCTGATCCGATGACTGTCGGCTGGCATTTATTCTATTGCTGTCTCTGACGTAAACGTTTGAACATGTTGACCCTTGTTGGGCTGTAGTCCTAGTGTTAAAACGTCAAGATTGGTCTTTCAACTGAAAATTGTTCAAAAGTATGCAACCGAATGCTTTCATGTGAGAATTTGCAGTGTGTTATTTTGCTGCTCATTCCAGGGATTTTGATTTGCAACTTTAGGCGAACAGTTGCGCATTTGGTTGTTTCTCAAGTTGAGCAGTTAAATCGCAACCGCTTGATGATGAAGCATTTGCAATCTTACTGGCAGTCAATCAAACGGGTTAAAATGGAAAAATCTGACAGATTAATCAAGCGTTGAACTTTTGTGACACGCCTGTGACTTCTGGTTGATAATACCATCCGGTTAGCTGGTCATCCGGTTCACTCAACCACTTTCTTAGTCCCACAGAAGTATGTACCGAATTGCTGCATACGAAATTCAGTTACAAATTCGGTGTAATTTGTAATGCAACACTCGTCATTGTAACATGTGTAATTTATTTATTACTTCGTCACTTGACGTGATCAGTGGAGTACTCAGGAGGACGGGTTTTATTATTCAGATTTGACTTGGTTAGTTTAGTACTTGTTTGTGTGTTGTTTATTCGTAAATCTACCTTGTTCATTGCAACTGTTAGCTAATTAGTTTGTTTTTTACGTGCGTGAATACATACGGTCAAATCAGTTACGTTGAAATGTCATCAATGCATTCCTTCAATCCCAACAGTTTTGACAACTATCATGGGGCTGATTTAATGTGAGCGCGCTAAAAGTCTTAAAGCTCATTGGTTTAGGCACCCGAAACAATACGTGCGTCTTTTATGAACATCCATTATGTAACTAAACGTCTACTTCTTAACTTCATATGAAATAAAAGGCAGAGTGGTAATGAAAGTTCAAGGTGGTGTTAAGGAAGTGCGATTGTGGAGAATGTAATGGTTTTCTGTTAAACAGAATAATTGGATTACGGAAAGGCCACTAACATTGCTGCCTCCAGAAAATATCGCATTTGCACCAGAGAGAAAGCTCATAAGACACAAGAAATGAACCAGTATCTACTTTTTTGGTTCCAGAAAGTGAACTCCCAATCAACGAATCTTCCAGCTGATGCAGCATCGACAAAGATAGCGAATTTTCCGCTCAATTTAGTAAGAATAAATTTACTTGGAGGTTTTGATGGCTTGAGACACTCAAGAGGCGGCATTTCACTGTAGCGAACATCATCAGTGGAGAGTTTAACCCATCTGGCTGGACGGATTTGGAAAAGTGAAAAGAGGATATCCTTCCTATTATTATCAGTTTTTACTTTTCCGCGGACAACTACAATATTGACTAAACTGGACCTTAGTGGTTGTTGTTGCCAGTAACAACTAATGCCCATTAGAGAAGAAACCTACACTGATGGGACTTCCAACGTTTCACCGTCATTATTCAAATACTGACGGATTTGACAAACGACCTCATAGTGCGATCACGAAGTCAACATGAACGTCTACCGCTCATCAGTATAATATCCATCAACAGAAGAGGCAATACTGATAAACAGCATGTTTGAGTTATGCCTCCAATTTTAACAAAGTTCTTGACAACCTACCACCATATCCGCTGCTAGTCGATACTTATCTTATGTGTCCAACAGTTAACGGTCTGAAATGAGTCATGATAGGGTACTTACCCCCGAATACACTATTCCTTGATCAACCTGTAAACGTGACTGACTTACGCACTTAAATGTCGTTATCGGTGCTTGATGTTGGACTTTTACTTTTACATTCTCGTGTTGGAAAAACGGCCTGAGTTTGTAGTTTACTGTTAGCTCTACGACCTGCTAGACACGTATGAGACTGCTAAGCAGGGATGCAAGTTGTTTTTATCACTTCATAATTTTAATACCCACACTTCCCATTGTAGCCGATTTAAGACCTAGTGGAACGGGTGATGATTGACAAACTTCCTTGTTCTATATCTGATTGTGATTACGTTTCTATTACGGAAAAATTGCAAACTGTAGAAGTAATGACAAAAGTAGAGGGACGTATAAGGGATAAATAAAAGAAAATTGCTTAGAACTCATAAAAGTCCGCCGGTGATTTTTCAGATGAATAAATACTTTTACTTGCTCCGTTGACTGCGTATCTGGCTCTAGAAACTCTACATCAGTAGGTGAAATGGTAAAATGACAAGTTTGACCCGCACAATAGGCATCCATAATCTTCAAAAGCAATATTCCCCATCTAAAACATTTAAAGTTCCCCCATCTTTTAAAACGCCTTTAGTAGGGAACATACTTATTGTGGAACGGAGATCAAAATCCTCACTAGTACGTAATTGCCGACACGTTAGAGATAACTATGCAAAGTAATTGGTGTTACTAAAGATGAAGTTCTACATATTGTCCACTGAATGATCATTGAACAACTGAAACTTTTACCTATTGGCAAAGTGATAATAGTGTTGACAACGCCATTGCTTGCTGTGCAGATCTATTTTGACATTAAAAGCTTAACCAAAGAAAGATTATGGTTTATTTGCTATCAAGTATAATTCGCTGTCATTTTTTAGCCTCATCAGGTGGCAGTAGCCGAAAATCGCCATAAAGGGTTAATGCATTTCTTACACTTCGTCTTCCAGCAGTCTCACACCTCAGCCATCCAACCTAAGGACAACCGACTGAATGTAAAATGCGTGCAAGTGTGAAAAAAGTGGTCGAATACTCAAATATATCGATTACTTAATCGGGTTCCACTGTGTTTACCATTACTTTGGGTAACTGATCAGCATGATCATATGGTCAGTGGTATCGCCAGAACCAGAAGCTGAAGGTTCTTTTATTCAGAGTTGTTTGGTCAGATCTGGTTACTTTTCTGGATTCTGAAGCAGTTGTTACACTCCGATGCGTATGGCTATTAAAACATAAATGCCACGAATTTATCAGTTACATTGCTGAACCTGATCCTCTTTTTATAATATTGTCCTATCAACCTCTTGTCTAGGTTTTGGCGACCTGGCGGTATTTAACCCACATGTGATCTAGTCTTTCACTTGGCGGCGAACACAACGTGGTGTGATAGCAGAAGGTTAATTTTAGCCGAAGCCTAAAACTGATGACCGAAACAGTGGGGCGAGTGTAGTCAGGTTGAAGTATTTCTTACGGAAAGGCCATTCGTTTATCGCACACTGTTTTGTGAGTATAAATGCTTCTTGTCCCTTCAATTTTTACTGTAGGTCGCAGTGTTTTTTCAAACGATTTGTGTGCTTTTGCTCATGTTGTTTAGTAATTCTGTCTCAATGTTGGCTCACTAAATTCCTGAGACCAAGGGAATCATTAAAAAACTTGGATCATTAAAAAGTTTTTGTTACCCATTGCACTTGCTGTCCTGCGATATACCAGACCACGTGTAAGCTTGATACAGGAAACAGACCACTCATTACTGGGCAGGAACGATCGAGATGACCGGGCTTCAACTTGCGGATGTGTTTATCAGTCGGTGTTCGTATTACCGAGATTTAGATGCATTCTATTCAAGCTACATATACTCATCATTATACGCATCTGAAGGTATTGGGTCACAAGTAAAAGGGTATGGGCTGAAGCTACGCACTAGTTGATACTTACAACAAAATAGGAGCATGTAAATCCAAGACGAAATTGAGACCGGTGCGATCACTTTGGTTTGTTCAGCGGTAAATTCTTTTAGGAGAATGAAAATTATGAACCCGAATGCTTGTTATTTCCAGTGGTTGGTTCATTCAGCTACCACAAACAGTCCTGCTTAGTTACTGTGCGCTAAAAGATCGTTAGTCGTGGAACTCCTGATTATAGTTTCGCGGACGCATGTATTTTGGCTCTTTTTCATGGTTTATGCACTTTAACTTTCAGTTCCTCATCCCAAACCTATTCATAACCTGCGTTTTTGGTTTTAATTTTGTAAACACCAGTTTACTCGGCTGGCGGTCATTCTCTAAAATGTATGAAGCTCATGTGCGGCGTGGACCATTTCCTCACAACACAGACGTCCATTTCGTTAAGAGTGTAACGAATAACTTTTGACGTCTTGCATAGCTTACTAGCCGAGCTTTCTCAGTCCCTCGGCAATTTTGAGGTTACTTTGGGGACCCCTTTCAACAAACTTAAATGTCTTAGAGCAGCCTCTGATGGTTCTAAAAATGGTTTATCTGTCTGCTAACCTCTAGGTTGAACGTTTGTTTCTTTTTTAAGTCTTGACGACCATGAGCCGGACGAGGTGACACTGTGTCCGTTGACTGCAACACTGACTAGGGTTGTCTTTGGGATGGAAAAAAGTTATCAAAAGAAACAAAAATAGAATAAACTGGAAACAACTAGAATGCAGGTGCATTCTTAAATGTTGCACACTGCCCTGTCGATTGAGTTTCTGATCAGCGGCGTCAGTGATCACGAGTTTCCAAAACATGCAACTTTCAACATCTCTTTTTGAGCAACGGAATAGTCAGATAGGTAGTGTGTACGCATTAGACTTCCTTGCAACGATGTTCGGACGTCCTTTTTTACACGGTGCATAGTGAAGACCGGCAAAAAACAACACACAAGTTTACCATTCTGCTTGTCAGTCCATTAATAATAGTGCTAACTGATGAAATGGTGCTACCAAGTAAGTGAGATGATCCATTGTCTCAAGTTGACTGCCTCCATTTGTAACGCAGTAGTCTAGGAATGCCACTTTACACTTTAAATTCACTAAACGCACTTTAACCCTGCCATTCAACCTGTTTAGCATGGTGTGCACGCTTTCGGTAAAGGGACTAAGCCAGCAGTATCATCCATACATTCTACGTTAGTCAGTGTAGTACTGAAACGAAACTCTGCACTATGAACAATAAATTCCCAGATGCATACATACACTAATTCAAAGTTGTAATGATCATTAAGCAATCTGTATTAGCTTACATCGGACCACTGTGAACACAATTGTCACGAAAACTACTTTGTATGCCTGTAGGTCTGCTGCCGATAAACGATTTTAAGACGGCTCCGATTTATGTATCGGCTATGCCTGAACTTGCAACGAACGATTACCTCTTTTTAGTCTTCTGAACAATCTGATTGTATGATTAAGTTATGTTGACTCCTTGTGAAAATGTCAGTTAGCAGGCTCTTGTTCCTAAAAGTTTGATTGTAACTTGCATATGGTGATGGATATCCTGGCCATTATCTGATTTACATTTAATTTTGGGTAGGGTCGCTTATAGTAGACGATTGTGTGGACGCTTGATCCTCTTCCACCAACAATTCAAAACGCCATTACTAAAGAGTAGTCGAAATGTTGAGTTGAAAGAACGCGGTGGAGTTTGGAAACAAACTGTAAAATTTCCAGTAACGTTTCGAAATATGGTAAGTAATTGGCTCTAGCCTAGTCTGGAGCCAACAGAAACCGAAAAGAGAAAGAGAAAGAATACAGGGTAAGTCTCGGACCACTCGGCGTCACTCGAAAGCGCGCCAACCGAAAAGTGCATAGAACGTTCAAGTAAGTTAAACAACATTCGGAAAGACACAGGGGAAACGGCCTTGAAGAACGGAATAACAGATGGGTCGTTAGGGAGAGAACAAGCATTCGCTGCATGCAGTTAGTTGCGTGACTGAAGAAAGTGACACTGAGTTCGTATGAGGTCTCATAGAAGGCACACGCCGTGGCCTGCCTACAAAACAAACGAGCGAGCCACAGGGTTATTGGTCATTGTAGACTGTTGATAATTGCCTGGCCGTTTACTATAGTCCTTTACACCTAGTGTCAACAAGCGTCATGTCATAAACTTTGGAACGTTTAAGTATACTAAATGTATACCAATTTTATTACTTGTGTGAAGTCGGACTAATTAATGATGTGCCCCGACTTTGCTGATATTCACTTCAAGATTCCTATCTGATTCTTAGTATGTAGGTGTGATGATGCGACAATCCCACATACAATTATGTCCAAGAGGTATACCAGTTTTATAAAACCTTGGAAATCCACAGAACCAGAGAGCCATAAGCGGCTTTGTGTGCAGGTTATGCCAATTGTTAGACTCCAGATTATCTTCCTCAACCACGTATGCTTGTTTGCTTCTGCAACATGCTGGCTAACGACACTTGCAACTTATATTTATACTTGTGTTTAAAAAGTTTTCCCTGAATCGTTTTGACTTACACTCATCTTTCAGCTGAACTATTGAAGGTTTCAGGCGACAACACAATGGGCTAGCTAGGCAATTATGTATTAACCTGTACCTTCCTGGCCTCTGGCATGGCGTCATGGCTCAGTTGGCAGGACATGTGCCGCGTAAGGACATACGGTTCCCCTCGCTGGTTTGAGTCCGGCCGAAGCCTGGGTGTTTCACAGATGAATTGTGCCAACTAAAACATTTGCCATACTACTCTCTACTATAACGAAACTTCTGTCAGGTGTTCACTATAGTTATTTGCCCGACTTGGTTTTCCAGTTATGTTTCGCAGTCGAAAAGCCACGTTTTAAAAACGCTGAGTTGCAATGTAGACAGTGTTTTTGTCAGTTGGAGGTTATTCGGAGACCTTATATCATGAGTGATCTTTTTCAGGAAACACTGAATCTTGAAAACACTCTGGTTCATTCGGCATGCTACATGTTTGGCCAGACGAACCAGCCTATCTGTTTTTCTTCTGTGAGGTACTAAAACAGCAAGTTGGGGTTAATGTTACAATTGTTCAGATTAGTATTTGGATCGTGCTTTGATGTGGGTGTTGTTTTTATACCACATCTACATGGAATTGATCGGTCCGTTAAAACTACGGGCCTATTGACTGCAACTATCCCATGTTACTATCGTCTGGAGGACGTACATCCCGTTTTCCATTCAGCAAAATTTGAAGCAACGTAAAGCGTTTGACGCGGGGTGCGGAGAAACAAGATATGTGGGATAACCATATATTTGTTTGATACATCGATTGTGGGGTCAAATAGCACAGTCATGAATCATTTCACCTTCTGGAAAAGAAGGAAGGACAGTAAGAAATTTGACGGCGGAATGTCGTATCGATTTGACATAGTTATGCAGCGTGCACATGCACGGATATACGATGAAATGTAGGAATACTGAACCAGTAGAACAGAGACAGGATAATCTACAAAATTGTTCAGTTCATCTTACGTGCCCACGCAACTGGCGACAACCTGTGATCAACTATTTTCGAGCCTTATTTTACAGAGTTTTAGACCTTTGTACCACAAACTATCGGTTGCTATGTAACATTCAAATTGACATGTGCGAGTTAGATTTTGTTGGGCTAAGCAAAGTAGGACTCACACCCGTGATTCTGTAATTGGGGTAGGCACCACCGCTACTTCTGTCGGGCTACTGTGAGGTCATTGTACAAAACAAATAAAAATCGTACACGTCAGCATCAGTCGAGGCGTATTCACACTCGTCCACGTTGTTCTTTTCACCATCGTTAAACACTGCAACAGACAATCACCCCACTTAATGTTTTCCACATGGCAGTTTTTAGATGGGGATTAGCCAGTCTTCTTCAGGCCACCGATTCGTTAATCTCTATCCTTGACACACACATACACACATTATAAATTATGGTGCGACAAAGCTCAACAGATGTGGTAGCCTAGGCGTGGATGTTTAACAAGCAGTAAAGATGTCTAAGCCAAATCCCCAGGTTTAATAAAAAATTTCATAAGTCCTAAGGGATTGTGATTGGTTGTCTGATTGAATTCCCTCATCATAATTTGTTTAGAGGGGTCAAATGGGGTCATTGTTGGTGATAATGAACCCTCTGCTTACATTGCTGCTGCTTCTGCATCATCCGTCTAATTCTCCAGCATGCACGTGTACGCTGAAAAACGTGCTGCAAACTTGGTTAACATGGGAAAATTGAATAGGGCGTGTTTTATTTCATGTTGTGTACGCGTAAATATGCCTGATTTATAGAAATGTTGGTTTTGTTGTCGGCCCGTAAAGTACTTATTACCCATCTGGTTTGTTATACTGTGCGGTTTCGTCCAGCCGGATCACTGTTGGTCATAAGCTTCCATGTCATTGACTTTATGTCCTAACAAACGGCGAACGCTCTGGATATCGGATCGTAGTTTAAGTGTGTGGCTTACAATGTATGTGTGGAATCCATCTTGTTGAATAACTCAGAAACCTGGCCAATGCATCCAGAAAGCGTATATCCCGTGTTCATGTACGGCCAGATTCATTTTCTCCCAGTGACCAGCATGAATAGATCGTGTAAGCAGCTACCCCGGTAATTTTAGTGTATTTGAGATTGCACGTTTTGTGCTCTCTGGGTTACGTATATCAACAGCTTGTGCTACACGAAAGCGTGTTAACTGAAACAGCTATTTGGCTATAAAATGTTTGGTCATGGCGGCAGTGTAAGCCGAGAAATCTTTCAGATGTGGCTGGGTTTATCACTCCGAGGTTTATTTACATTGCAACCCTGTTTTTTTACGTTTTTTGTCTTTGTTGTTGCTGTTTTGTGCTAACTGTTGCGACTATAAGTAAGGAAATAACTCAATTTGAATATGGTTCACATAAAGTATGTTCTTCCCCCTACTGGTGTAAGAGAAGTGAACGGATGTTTGTGCCCTGTTCAGTCAACAGGTACATTTACACTGTAGTGATAGCGAATCCACTTAATCTTGGAAGGCTGATAAGTGTACATGGATACCACCAGATGGTGGGTTTCTCGTTCGATTCTGCCGGCTACAAGATATTCCAAGCTAGTAGAAAGTCTTGAGATAACGTGACACTAACTCCACTACATTATTTTATGTTTACCTAGGGCGTAAGGATGGAAAAATAAATCTATGTGCTCTGCTGAAGGTGGGGACGATGACCTCAACTGTCTTTTGCACATACTATAATGTCCGGACGTTTGGATGTGGTTTTTCAGCCATACACGCGGGTCAAACGTACCAGTGGTCAGCACCCACACCACATAAGCGAGGGAGCTGGAACACAACTGCCGATTCTAAATAGGATTTTTACGACGAATGGGCCTTAAGAAGTACGAAACGTAGGTTCGGTGTTTGTTTGAAATGACTGACTGGAAGCCCAGCTGTCTTTATTAGCTCGGCGTAGCTCAACGATAGCGACGAGGATTGCCAGTTAAGAGGTTGCATGTTATAAACCTAATTCCCTAGTCATTTCTGTCCACGTTTGCACAGCCAAACAGTGTCAATCAGAACTTTGGAGGACAGTAAACACCTTGCGATTGTATTTGTAACTTACTAGTGTTTGCTATCACTCCCGAGCAAAAGACGACCTTTTAAGAGCCAATGAAATAGTGTAAAGGGCAGAGGACTAGCGTTTAAGATCTTAAATTGAATTGAAAACGATGGTTGTTAGCTTTTAAGACCTGTTGCGAACAAAAACCTACAATTCTGGGGCGAAAATTTCCGAACACGTTTGTCAGTTGATGACAAATTGCTGACTGAATTTGGGCACGAGCGAACTTGATTGACGTAAATAAACAAAAATACATTTGATTGAATGATTCGGTCTAGGTGGTTGTGTTGTGTATACTCTACGGCCGCAGCTACGCCAAGTTAGAAGCTGAATTTTGTAAATTCAGTCATTCTTGATTGATTCCATCAGATTAAGTCATGATTATTCGATAACACACTTCTCTCACATGACTAAGTTGTAGTCACAATAACTGACGTTTCCATTTTGTAGCAACGCTGTTCTTCAGTGTACGACCAACTTTTCCTGTTCAAGTCGCAACCAATTTTATGGCGTTTTGGATCTCAAATAATCATTTCATAAACTTCTACTGACTATATCCGCACATGGTTGTTGTCACCATTTTCACTCCGTTGTCCAGATTTATCAAACATACCTTACAAGTATTAACAATTTCGCCTTCACATTTCTTTTTGCCTCTCCCTCATTTTGTCTGTTAGGTTTATTCAGACAAATTAAAGGCATTTTATCGTTACGGACCTTCTTTCTAACTGGGTAGCCATTTTATACTACAAATGTACCTTGCGACGTAACCCAAACTTGCTGAACAGCTAACAGCTCCAATAAAATTTAAATGTTAACGTCCCATCCATGAAGTCATGTTCCAGTCGATGATTAGAACAACTGGATTCCAGGTGCACGCAGAGTGCATACGCAGCTATCACACATGCAGGGCGGGGTGGATTTATCGGGACCTATTTCAGATAAGCAAATCAGACACTGCTTCCTTTCAAGTGCGCAGCACTTATCGTGAACTGTTATTGGTTGTGGAGTTGCTGAAACTGTGCCTTCTCTTGGTTTTTAATGATGTTTTTGAAACGTTATCACTAACAGTCTCGTTTCCTATGACATTTTCTATTAACTGGGGACAGCTATTATTGATCAGGTGTGCGGATTTTGTTGGCGTTTATCGATCGCATACCCCTGTTTTTGTCTGAAATAGCAGGTGCTGTTCCATTAATCTAGCTTGGATGCACTTGAGCCGGTCGGACAATCCATGATTGGCATAACAGTATACGGTTTATTCTCTGACACCTGACCAAATGGATTGTGTTTAAAACAAGTTTCGCTTTATGGAAACCACCTAGAGTGCACTAAACTCACAAAACATTTTTGACTGAATGAACCTCAATTTCCTAAACTTTTCGTCATTTATGCCATCACTTAAGGTGCATTGCACTCAGCACATAATTCACTTTAACGCTAAATATAAGTTCAACAGTTTTTACGGTGGACACTATCGCTACAGTTGTACCATTTTATTACCAACAGATTGAAATTCATTCAAAGGTAGTTCTAAGTCCTTATTTAGAGATTTAGATTGACTTTCCGCCTATCTTTTCTCGACCACTTTTTAACCATCGTACAAATAGAGCAATATTGATTGTCTTGTGATACCCAGAGCTAGACCATGGCGAAGTGGCGATGTTGAGCTCCCACAGGATCGAACCGGCTAAACACTACACCGTTGAGGTTCACTAGGTCCAGTTTCTTGGAGAGACCTCCGTCAAACCCTTTTGGGGCTGTATTGCACACTTGATCGCCTGCATAGCAGCCACAATCGATAGATATCAGTCCATGCGAAGGAAAAACGCAACAGCCAAACAAAATAATGGGTGAATACGTCTGAATCACTGCTAGAAGATTACGAACGGGAACGCCAAACCCTGTCTCATGGCTTTGAGACCAAGACCGTATTTAGGTTGTATCGAATGAACTTTCCGGTTAGTACGATAACGTTTGCAATATCTCAGTAGTGGCAACGATCCTCATTGAACTTGCGTCCGACGACAAACTGGCCACAATGCCACTCTGAGGGGCAGTTGTTAACCATTTTTCTGTGGGTTCGTTCTTCCCAAAACTATGCGCTTTACCGAACCCACTGTGTATTTTGTGCACCTTGGAACCAGATGACCTTTAGAATTGTCACATTGTGTAAATGCATGCTAGTGTTTTCTGTCAGACGTCTCACAAAAGCCTTCTGCTTGTTTGCGTGTGTGTATGGATGCGCTTATAACCAAACCTATTTCTGTGATGCGGCTAACGGTTTGCTTGGGTTCTAAACATGTGCTGACAGCTAATATCTACCAAACTTCTTCTCGAGCGAGTTGTCTTCGTTTCAAGGACTTTAAAATACCAAACGCCGAATATGCTAAAAGTAGAATTGCTGATATCCGGACTCTCTTTTGCTTGCTTGTGTATTTTACGTAGTACAGTTACCATTCGAAACCAGGACAACTACTTCCTGCTTGCGATTGCTAGTCCCGCATTTGAACAAGTAACTATCCTACCTTGTCTACAACGATACCTTGTATCGACTACTGGCGTCACAGGTTTTTAACTTGTCAACACTTATTTCATTATAAGAACTAATCATGGAAAAGTTGTTCTTGATCTGATTGCAAATCGGTTGTGCGCACTGATCAGTTTCGCACAGCTCTGTGTTTATGATTCCGTCGTTGTAACTGCTGTCAGGTCAGTCGGTACTATAAATCCACGGCGGATTTCAATTCAATTTCTAGATGCATTTGATTTTATCCACCTATAGCAGTGAATGTCCGTTTGCACTTAGGTAATAACTGGTCTCTTTTTTTACACTATGAACCATAGGATGATTAGTTATTTCTGTTCAGTGGGTTATTTAGGCTGATGGAGTTCTCGATCCCAGCCTATCAGGCATACTTGCTGTGGGTGGGCTCCCAAGACGTAATCGGTTCAATAACATTATTCATTGCTAATATTTTAAAAAATGTCGAACTGGATTCTCATGGAGGCTGTACGTTTTGCATGGGTTGAAATGTTGCCCTCTTCATGATCGAATTGAAGACGAGGGTTTGCTTGCCTTACGTTTATTATTGACACGTTGTGATGGTGAAAACATCCGTTTTCTTTTGATAACATCTTGATTGCTAAAAGCATTGTAAGCTGACTTCTTCGCATTCATTCCGTTTCGCTGACTCCAGATCAAGTATTCTTCCACTGTCATTATTCATATTGTGATTTCATCCAATAAACAGTATTCTTTTGTATGAGACTCGTTTGAAAAAGGTAACGCATAGTTAGTTGATGGAATACCAGTCCATTAGTTTTCCTTCTTTCCATTTGGTTTATTCTGCCTATATTGGTAGTTTATTTAACAGGAATAAACTTCTCAAAACTTTTATATAAACGAGCAAACAGCAGCTGTGTGCAGAATTTGATCCTAACCATACCTTGTCTACATACTCTCTTTAGTTTGATCGGTATCAGACGACTGACAGAAAGTGCAATTTGTGCGATCTCAGACCCAGTATTCGTCATCCGGAGAGTGTATTACGGGGTGTCTGGTACATTCCATTATCCATATGCAACAGTCACTTTAGCTACGTGCATAAAGTATCGACTTGTCGGGGACACATTACAGTATATTCCACGGAATGTGAAATATATTTCCTTACTTTGCTTCATCTTAAAAAAGTGTTGAGTTAGCAGCTGGATTCCTGTACTTCCTCAGCTTTGTCATACATTATTAATCCATTAACTTGATACAGGAACCTTGTTAACCGTCACAGAACAACAACGCCACAAGCCATCTGGTTTAATAATGATGAATATGAGCAGCATTCTCTGTTTACTTTCGTGTTATTCGTTGTTCCGATTGTTTTTCTGGCCCTACGAATTAAGGGTTTTATGCTTTTGCCGTCTCATATCGCTAACGGTAACCTTCATCGATGCTACTACTGATCTGTTTTATTCCATTTTTCACGCCTCATAGGTCTCTCACACAAGGAACTCGCTCTTCGAAGAGAAGTGTTTGGGACCAATGTCATTCCACCCACCCCTCCTAAAAGCTTCCTGCAGCTTATGTGGGAAGCGCTTCAAGATGTGACACTCATTGTGCTTATGGTAGCCGCTGCAGTCTCACTTTTGTTGGCCCTGTATAGCAAGTGTAAGTGATTTCCTCCTGTTTTGTTTTCAGAAGCAGGTCGCTTCGGTCAATTTGATGATTGCGAATTTATATCCTTATGTCCCATTACTCCATGACTAATTTGTTTGTGTCCACTTGATTCATAAGTAGTTCGTAATAGTTATTGTATGAGACATTTTAAATATCGAACCTCTGTGGGGCTAGTCGGATTTTCGAAATTGGTTGTTCGTTTAAAACAGTGTTTAACCATTAGAGTAAGTGATGGACGAATTTTTTTTGCGGAACTTTATGAAACTCAGTGGCAGATGAAATCGGGGTGGCTGTAGCTGTTTTAGTGTTTTCTACTTATGGATTGCGTTCTTACTTCCGCCCCACTAATGATTGGGCGTTTCCGTTTACTTTCAGCGCGTATTGAAAGGGCTGTTACTATTAATCCCTCGCTAACCGACCATAGATACTGGAAGTACATCAAACACTTTATCTGTATTTCAGTGCAGTTTCTTGGCCAATTTTTTTCAAAAAATATAAACGTCTATGGTTTCGGTGCTGCCACAGTGAGACTGAATCTGAAAACGATGCGACCACCTGTCTCCTCTCGATGACCTGTTGGGTTAGACTGAACTGCATGATGGTCACATCGGTCTGACTTCACGTTAGGCGGGTTAACACCTTTAAGCTTGACGAACTACAACTTCCAGCTTTTATAGGCTGGGCAAAGGGATCTCTTTTTCCGAAAAAAGCGCGCCATTTTTAAGTTGCTGTCACAAACCGGTTACTTTATGGTGCGACCTTTTGAACCGTGAACTATAGTTTTGAACCCTGATTATTCTGTTGTCTATATCTGGACGTCCTGGCAATTTCTCAGCCCACATAGTCACCAGTTTCCGCAACATTAATACCATGATAATGCAATGGTTATCGTAGTCCACACCAAGTTGCCCTACTTGCCATATCCAGCGCGGTGGGTAGATGCACATATGTCACTTCTGTTCCCTCTAACTTCATATCTCAATTTTAAGGAGTCTTTTGCAGCTAATTGTATCAGTGTCGTCGTAGTAAGTCTCATTCTATACGTCCCAGATTCTGATCCTCATTGCTCACTGCTTAGACCTAAATTGTGGGTTAATATAAACGCCGTCAACTAAACTTGACTCAACTTAACTAGATAGATCAACAGATCGTTCTCGTCCGGACAAGAATCCAGAACAGTAGACAACTGATCGTAGTGATCGTAATTGGCCCGATGATGAATAACCCGAAACAGACTGTTCATCAAATCACCCTTTACTTTAGATTGGGTTCTGGTTGGCAGTAAACTGTGCGACGTTGACTCAGTTATCTCTGTCGGGATTAACTCGAGGAAATAATTTCTTCAAGTCTGTTTTTGTCCCCACCGATTGCAAGGATGATGCTGTCACAGGCGTTTTTTTGAATCACAAGCTAGACTCACTTACGAGTCGGCCAAAGGTGACAAGTTAGGCCCAACATCAGGAATAGACGGCTATCGCTGACGGGCTTTAGATATCCTGGCGCCCTCTTTCATCCAGTCCATTCCTATATTTGATATACCACGTAGATCTTCATGGTTGGCATAGTTTCCTTTAGGACACTCGTTCTTATCAAAAATAGGAGCTTCAATTCCGACAGCACACTGGTAGGCGGTCACTTCTTTTTCGATTTCATTGGACGGTAACCCACCGAACGCATCAGCGGACTATCTTGGAACTGGCCATTCTTGAAACAGACAGCCAGATAAAACTGGTTTAGAAACCAAACTGACCACTTCCGACCTAGCGGGCCACAGTAGCTACTGACGAGAAATCTGGGAAACATTTCAGGCAGCAAGCACTACGATATGCAACCCATTTGTTCATTAGCACACTAAACACAATATCTGAAGTTACGAGAGATCGACTTGAACAGTCCTTATGGCATTTTGCTTAACAAGTTGTGAACGAATATCCTTAGGAAGATGAACTAACAGAAAGTTGACGAGGTGAACTTGGCTTATTTCTCGGGGGCTGCTAGCAGACCATTCAAACTGGGTCGATACGACTGGTTTAAATAGTCCATATGCGAGTGAAATAATAAACGAAGCAGATGAGGCAGGTGAGTCAAACGGTACAGTTAGTTGAGCAGACAATTCGACAGTGATGTGGCAGGCATCCTGTTTCTTTTGTCTTACCGTTGGGTCTGTTGAATTTCGTCTGGTACATTTGCCGTCGTTCGTTTGGTACGATGTAGAGCGGCAAATCCATTCAGGCATGTTTGGTTTGTTTGTGGAAAGCCGACTTCAAATATGCTTTTATTAGTTTTTGCTGTATGCATTAAATGATCTTGATGAATTTTGTACCATGTTTGCATATAAAATGTCTGCTTTCTTTCTCCTTTTATAATAATTATTGCTCATCTACTGAAGTTTTCCTTCTTTATATTGTTTGACACTCCCACAACCGTTTGTGTTGATGTGGTTATTTCTCGTTGACTGATGGTTGTTTGCGGACTCATGTTTGATTACTACATTTTGAACGCCTTTGCTGAATAATTTGTGTATTCGGTTGGTTAATATTCATATATTGTAATTTTACCAAACAGTACTGTGTAAATTCCAGTCCTTTCCATCGCCATTTTTGACGTTTTTTGGACTTGAAAGATAGTCCCATTAACCCGATCGTCTGAATAAGCGTTATTAAAATTGTCGAGTACGCGTTCCTTAGTGAATTACCCTAAACCGCTGGGAGCGATTTGACATGTCCGTTATGTCACATCCCGGTATATAGCCTCAATAAGCTGGTTAATCTGTAAAACTCCTTCTTGGCTCTGCTTATCTTGGCGACTTGATGCGGACACT
Source organism: Paragonimus heterotremus (assembly GCA_013368495.1). NCBI lineage: Eukaryota > Metazoa > Platyhelminthes > Trematoda > Plagiorchiida > Troglotrematidae > Paragonimus > Paragonimus heterotremus. The sequence goes on from LUCH01000820.1 coordinate 28,842, forward strand.
TTTTAAGGAAGATGATGCTTTTGGTAGAAGTTGTAATGCCACTCTGTAAACTGATATTCACGGACGAGAATACCTATCAGAGTCGGGGTCAATGGCTAAAAGTTCGAACATTCGGGAGGAGAATCAAGAGCTGTTACGAAAATAACAGGAATTGGCTCGGCCACGGTTGTAACTAGGTTACTGACGTCCATCATAATTCATAGACTGTTTGCAGAACGGAAGATGGAAACTAGAGAACAGCAGACAAAATCTCGGATGAGGATGTATAGGTCAGATTTATACTCTTCGACAATAGTATCCGTATTTATTCCCCACGAGTGTGCGTTCAATTCAGTATATTCACCTGCGGTTCTGTAGCCGGTTAAAAGTAAGTGCATACTATCCACACAGGTGAACATGCTATCGACACTCATTCCTGTACTACACTTCAGCCTAGGGTCAACGGGGATCTGTCTAGTAAAATCAGCTTTAAGAGCGATGTGCGTCAAAGCTGTCCATTTCTACCACTTTCTTCGCTTTTGTCGTTTTGTCGATGTTATTCCACTGCCTGCAGAAATACTGGTTAATGTCAGTTATGTCAGAAATTGGATGTTGCTGTTTGATAACTTCCAAGCGAAACAGGTGGTATTAGATACTATTCCTCGTTGCACGTAGTGCCTTAGGAGATGCTCTACCACTTCAAAGTACAACATGTTTCCGTATGACTGCAGTGATATCGCTTATTTACTGTTAGTTAGTTTTGTTGGGGAATATTACGGCCGGTTTGTGTGCTTAGTCAGCCGCATCGGTAGTGGAGGAAGTAATGGAAATGAAATAGACAAGTCGGTATTAGTCGCTTCCGGTCATGTTTGACAAAAGAGAGAAAGCCCCCTAAACCCTAACAGCATTGTAAGTCAACAGCTGCGAAAACATGCTTTGGAAGACGTATATAGCCTCGGATATTTGGTTTCAACTACCCGATAACTGCATCGGGTAGTGTCAAGGAGTATGCGACGATGAGATTAACAAGTCGACACTTGGTAGTGAAGGCCAGGTAAACTTGTTTGCTCAGTTTTCAAACACCTAACCAGTCGTCTCTAGCATTATACGCTGTCGATGCTACAAAGTTAGAGTTGACATGGGGTTGAAGGCTGACCATTATATTTCGAATTCGTCTCCCAACCCGGAGACTTCCTGACGCACATAGCGGGTTGGTGAAGACTTTAGCGGAAGTGGCACTAGTAGTATTCAGTGGATAATTTGCTGTCGTTTTTGAATGATGTTGTGTTAAGTACAGTTAGTGAACTGAAGCGGTGAAAACTGTAAGGAGATTGTTTACGAACGACTCCCCACCTCCTGTTGCAGCTCGGCTGTCTAGCTACAAGGTGTGGACACTTTGATGTCGAATGTTTGAGTTTAAAAGTGGGGTTATTATATATCAAGCCGTGTTCTTTCACTTTCATTTGTCTTTGCATCATTATTAGGTTTTGTCACTTTTTTATGCTTGCATGTTAATCCAACCCTAATGTCAGACTGATACACTATTTTCAATAAGGATACTGCATATTTCGGTATTAGTATCATTGTTCGCTCACGCCTGTCACCTTTTTCAGCTTGAGTTATGTTTTCGTGGTAACAGTGAGTACATATAGATCATCGTTTACTCACGTTTAACTTTTATTTAGCTTCTTTTGCCACCGTCTGTTTATCACGGGCATGTTGCTAAGTCCGCCTCTGCAGTGAATCAGCAAGATTAACAAAACTAACCATATTGCTATTAATTGTGCTCTTTGTTCCTGTCGCCTTGTTCGTGTTTGACTTCAAATCCGCATATGGTCAAGGTCAAACTTTGAATGGTTTTAAGGAGTTAAAACTTGAATACATCTCGTAGTCGCTTAGTATTGCATTGACCGTCATCCCGAGTGTGTCCATGCGGTGGCCACACTCCAGTGCAAGTCTGCTGCTGTATGCGTGTACTTGTGTACTTGATGCTGTGTGCGCTAGTTCCGGTGTGTATTTCTGAGCCTTATAGACCAATCCAGTTCATAAAGGGTTCATCGGTTTCGCTTGCTGCGTTTCTCCCATACCCAAACAAACAAACACTCACTATTGGGCATAGCTTCAAAGACCGTCCAATAACCAGTCTGACCGATCGGGTCCTGGCCCTGACTGATCCGCCTGTTATGAAGGTCCACTTGTCCGAGAAGTGTTTGTTTCTCGATCCCTCTGTCTGTCTTGCCGTCTCCCATACGTTCATCCGTTTTTCCTTTCAACGTCTGACCGGGAAAATTCCTCCCCTCTCGCCACGCTGTAGAAAAATGGTCGCACAATTTAGCCCAGTTAGGCGAACCGATCACGATTTGACATAGATCGAGGAAAATAGGTCTCAAACTGTTTGTGTATTTGTCCTGGCATAGCTGGTCGCTAAGTTGCTTTCTGTCATTTTTGTGGGGTTTGACGAACGGTTTGCTTTTACTTCGGTTCACGTCAACTTTGAATGTATGTTCGTTCGTTCTGCTGTACTTACGTCCGTCCGTCATTTTGAACTGTTGTCCGGAAATGATGAACGAAACTTGTTGCTGACAGCATAAGGCTATTGCTGTTGAACAGTCATTAGGCTAAGTCCTTGTCTTAGCGTACTGCACGGAATGACTTTTAATTAGCTCCAACGACAATGTCCGCTTTGTGATAGCTTCGCCATAGAATGAAAATAAGCATTCCTCACCCTCCTTTCTGCTTACACCTCATATTGAAATGTCCTTCTTACCTGGCCTTATCAAGTATGACTGAAGGATCTGGTAGCTTAAATGTTTTGGACCACCCGTGTTAGGCGTTTCGTCTGTCACGGAATTATCTGGTGACTGAATACAGTTTACAGCATTCAATCTTCTATCTACAATAAGCGTGTCCACTAAAGTGTTTGACACACCAAAACAAGTTTAAAGACACTGTAAAGAAGGTGGTGTGTAATGTCGGTCAAAATAGCTGGGCTAACCAGTTCAAAACGACTGACAATGGAAAATCAATAGGCACTGTCATCATCGTCATCATCATCATGGACAGCAATACATCAGTGGTCCACACTGATGCTTAACTGCCACACAACCACGAAGAAGAAGAAAAAGCAAACCATGCATAGAAAAAGGGAAGAAAAAAGGAAAAGGGAGGGGACCTAGCCACTAAAAGTATACACATCTACATTCGAACATATAGCATCAAGGCTCTTACACCTTACAAACAAACAACCGAGCTGTAAGTGAAAGTGAGGTGTCATCAGCAAGACAGCTTCCTTACGGCTTTCACTGCCCCGCGTCATCAGGTTCAGTTACTTCACAGACAACTCGGTCAAACAACGACAACATTCACGCCACTGAGCTTGGTTCGTCGCCATCTCATCAAACCTCTCCAGCCACCGACTCTGTGAGTGGCTAGGGCTCCAGATCTTGAGACGAACCCGATCTACATTGACCAACCCCTTCGTGAACGATTTCATTTGTTTACGCCAGGTCATCGTCTGTCCACCTTACGTCAACCGGCCGCAACGTCGGCAAACAGTGCTCGGTGTGGCAGATGACTAGCTAGCATCCTTAGTACATGACCTAACCATCTAAGTCTATGCAAATGTAATGGATTGAACGAAATAACTCGTTTGACAATCAGTGCCAAACACCCGCTTCCTAACCTTCTCGTTGCGTACTCATTGGTGCCACCCGATACGAGCGATAGAACGCACACATCGGTGGTCAAACTCCTGAAGAGGGTTCATGTCTTCTACTCTGAACGACCAGGTTTCGCTGCCGTAAAGTAATACAGCCCTCACTGTTGTCTGATATACACGACCCTTAAGTTTCAGAGGAATACCTCTCTGTCGCCATAAGTGCCTCAGATTAGCAAACATCGTCCTAACCTTGGAAATACCGCGCCTCTATTTCATTCCCTACACCACCACCGCCGCCGCTACTGCAGCTTCCCGGGTAAACAAAATTGGTCAACAACCTCCATGACTTCGTTGTCTAACATTAAATCTACGCAATCACAACAATCCTGCAGAAGTACTTTAAATTTTGAGGCTGCAAAGCGCATTCCGAAGTACTTGGCAGAACGTGAAATTGCGTTTAGCGTTGCTTGCGCCGCTTGAAAGTTGTCAAACTGCACCTTATGGTCAGCATAATCAAAATCAGTCAGCCTTCCACCAGGTAGGATGCATCATTTGAGTGCCAGCGACAGTCATTCATTATTTCTTCTGGTGACATTGGACAGCTCTAACGTATACCGTTGTCGGTGCTGAAACTGTCAGACAGCTCACCGTAAACCCTAACCTGTGCCGAAGTATGGGAGTAAAGCGCCGACAGTATGTTCACATACTTAGTCGATACACCTTTGCCTTTAAGCGACTCTAAAGATGTAGATAGATCCACCGAATTGAACGCACCTCTATAGTTGGGGAATACGGCAATTGTTGGCCGGCGTACACATGACGCTGATTCGAAATTTGACGAAGGGTAAAAATGTGATCTATACATCCCCGACCAGGACGAAACCCTGCCTGTTCTTCTCTAATGTTTAACTCCCGAACTGCAGTGAGTCGACGAAGTATAATGAATGTCAGAACCCTAGAAATGACTGGGGTCAAGCTAACTCCCCTATGGTTTTCACAAGAGCTCCTGATACCTTTCTTGAATATGGGAACTGTTGTCGAGTGGCCCCAGCACTGAGGAATGCTCTCCGTCGTCCACACAAGTTGAAACAACTGCGCCAAACCTCTACTACTGTTTCTCCACCGTATTTGAAAACTGTCGATACGAGGTCATTTGAACTAGCAGCCTTATTACGTTTGAGAGCCGAGATGCAATTGCGAACTTCAGTCTTAATGAATAGTTCTAAATCTACCACCAGGGCGTTACATCACAAGTTTGTGGTGGCAGCACGGTAGAAGCAGGAGGCCAGCTAAATTGATCCTCAAAGTGTTCCGCCCACCACTCTAACCTTCTGGACTTGTTACAGATTAGTGTGCCATCTGTCTCGCTGATAGTTTCACCAGCAGACGGTCGCTTGGCACTGTACGTCATTATCTGTCAGGTTTAACCTCGTTAGTCCAAACCAGCCAGAAGTGCGGCATAGCGAGCACCGTGATCAAGTATCGGTGTTAACCTCAAAGTGTCCATGGAGGCCCATCACTACCGACAGTGCAGATCATACATGTTGATTATTGTCTGTATCAATAATTTTTCTACCAAACTCATTTATTATGAAGTCAGTTAAATGTGAGTGTTTGCTTCGCTGGCAAAACACTGAAACAGTGAATTATCACACTGAAGACGGCAGGCAGCGAGATGGATGGTGCAAACTGGTGCATCTTTTGGTGACCTTCGGAGATTTCACAAGAAGTCAGTTTTGCGAACTGCTGTTTTTGGTCACTCTTATCAGGCTATTACAATTACATAGGGTGAGTGCGAGTTACATATGAAAATTATCACGTGTCGAATAGGTCCTCGAAAAAAATCGCAGGAGTGGTGCGGATCACAGTCTACTGGGGGAGGGCGGGTGAATGTTTTGCCGTGTTACACATGCCTGTCATGCGTTCATCAGAGTCGAGTAGATCACGCTTGCTCGGGTCTCAGTGGATGTGGATTGATTGGCCAGGGGAGGTGTAGGGTTTGTACGAATTGTTTTTCGGCACATAGGCAAGGATTGTGGAATCTGATAGCAATAGCCTAGACCGTTGATAACACTCGCACTCTGACAGCTCTGGAGCAGGATTGACGAACCTTGTAGATTACTCGGAACGCTTCATCCGGATTTATTTGATGAGCAGTGTCAAGTAAGTGGGAGCCAGTCACACTAAAAATAAGCTTTCTCGAACCGTTGCGAAGCCATTTCGGTAGATGTTCACGAATTCCCTCAGATATCCGGCTTGTGGTCCTCCCAACGTAACTGGCTTGGCAACAACAGGTGAGAGAGTAGATATGGAAAGACGAAGAGAACTTGGGCAAACTAAACTTAAGGTGTGGCACCAGTACCGGGTAGATGTCGATTTATACGATAAGTCTCGCTGCAAGGTAGGCACTCTCGATTGCGTTTGAAAGTCTACGGCTAATTATTTCACCGTTAACCCCACCTATACGAAAGAGACATGAAAATCGGCTTTTTCTCCGCTGTCTGGACGAATTCAAGTTTCTTACCGGAATGCAGATTTTTGTCTATGAATCTCACAGGGTATTCATTTTCAGTGAGAGTTTCTCGAATATGCCTTACTCCCTTTTAGAGAGTGTCCGGTGTACAGATCTTTTGCGCTCTGTTCAATAGACAACGTGCCAAATTTCTCTTGTACTTCAACTGGACAAAACTGTGAAAATATGTGTATTGATCCGTCCACGTCTTTCTTCTACGTATTGAACTTTGAATTGTACCTTCTGATCGACGAAGCAACGCCACCTCTAGAAATGGGAGTCTGTTGTGATGTTCTAGCTCGACGGTGAACATTATATGTGGGTGTGCTTTGTTGAACTCATCTAGTATGACCTGGGGATCATCAGTGTTTGGAAGTAGACGAAAAATATCATCCACATAGCGCTTGCACTTATTCACGAAGTGATTGAGTTCAGTGGTCTCTAGTTTGGCCATAAATATATCTGCGAGTAGTGGACCTAGGGGTGAACCCATTGCTATTCCATCTTTCTCTCTATATAACTCTCCATCCAATTGAATTTGAACATTATGGGTGCAAAACAACGGTAGTTCTTTCAATTTTTCCCTTGTAATTCCGACAGCAACCTGACTGTTCTCGATATAGGTTAACCGATAGTGAACAATTTCTTGCAAAGAAACATTAGTGAACAGAGAAGTCACATCCAAAAACAACATTTTTTCATTCCCGTTATTCACTGACTCCATTGAATCTACAAAATCGAAAGTGTCCTTTAGGCTAAAAGGAGTTAGTCGTGATTTGATCGGTTCTAATAACTCCACTAGCCACTTTGCTAAAGCATAATACGGCAAATTGTACATGACTAGGATCGGTCTTAATGGCACTCCGTCTTTGTGACCTTTGGGAAGACCTTACAAACGTGGAATGACCGTTCCTGTAGGTCTAATACGCTCGAAAGTTGAAGCATCGATAACGTCTGCTTGTTTCATTTGAAGGAGTAACTTGGATAAGTCGTTTTGTCTTTATCTTTTTTCGTTTTCTGAAATTTTGGGCTATCTGATAGAATCAACGACATTTTGGTAAGGTAATCAGTCTTGTGTAACACTCTAAAACATTCACTCCCCTTCCCCGGTAGCCTGTGATCCGCACCACTTCTGCGATTTTTTTGATGACCTACTGACACGTGATAGTTTTCATATATAATTCGCACTTACCCTATGTAATTGTAATAGCCTGATAAGAATTACCGAAAACAGTTGCTTGCAAAGTTGACTTATGAATTCTACGGGAATCTGGTTGGGAGGTTTATCGAAAAGACTATTCCACTTGGTACTGTTTAGAAAGAAGTGTTAGTCGCAATGATAACTGTAATATCAGGAAGTTTACTTTTAGTGGGGGTATTAAACGATCGGAACAGTGAAAGACAAGGCAGTTATATCTATCTGTTAGTACTGAACTACGAAGGCAGAAAGAATATATAGGTGAAAACTGATTTAACTGAGGGCTCATGCATTTTCTTTACAGACCAACCAGCCTGTATCATTCTCACTCAAGCACGTGTAAGTCGATAGTAGATCAGCATCCTTTTGTGCATAGTAGCTCGATCCAACATTGAACTGTGAAGGAATGACTAGTCTACATTTTAATGCCCAGTATCCGAACTGCCACATCCATCCGTTCCATATGGGGAGTTGAGGAGTTGTTTCGTGACTGGTACCTATCAACAGTCAGTCACATTTTCAGAAAACGTGCCAGAACGTCATGTGATGCAGAGGTATTGGCCTTTTCTCTATCACCTCCGGGATACTCACAGATCTCATAATGCCCCAGTCTCCGAACCACAGAGTGGACTACATAAGAGAAGAGTAAACAGATTTTCTGCTTGATCGTCCATGTGTAGATCATGTTTTTACTTTACAACGAACACCAGGGTATCGGCACTTCCTCTCTCAACCAACGGTCGTAGCAATTTTGAACCTAAAGGCGGCTTCTGGTTTGGGTTACCCGGGACGCTCTATGAGACTGTTTTAATCGCAAAGGAGTCCCAGTGGAATATGCCAATTTATCAAAGTAGTTATATTTATGGCTGAGGTAGAATCTGCATTAGGGGAAAGTTTGTCGAAGTCGATACTGTACAAGCGCTACGTAGACGACATCTTGGCTATTTTTGATAATTCAAGTGATTTAGACGCATTATTTTTGGAGTTGAATCAAGCACCTCCCAACCTCAAGCTAACTAGAGAGAACGAAATAAACAACTGCCTTCCATTCTTGGGCACTCTAGTTACCCGAAGATCAGAGGGTACGATAGGAAGATCTATTTACAGAAAACCTACCTGGACAGGACAGTATATACATTTTGAAAGCTTCTGTCCAGTGCAATGTAAGAGAAGCCTTGTTCGAACGCTTTTTCCCAGAGCACGGAGGCTGTGCACAGATGATAATCTATCACGAGAATTAAGCACACTCAGAGATACGTTGTTGGCCAACGGGTAACCTTTACAATTTATAAGGAAATATAGCAGTGTCATTACCCCAATGATACAAGAAACAACAGTGCCCAAAAAGACGGTATACTTAGAACTCCCTTTCTTAGGGGACGGCTGGTCAACAATGACCAAACGACGTCTAACAGCTGCTGTATCCAGATCTTATAACGCTGTAAAACTATGTATAATACAACGAACCAAGACCTTGCCAGTCTCCTCGGCTACGAACAAACAGCCTACGTCTGTCACAACCCACTGTCTATACAAATATTCATGTAGTTGCAGTATGAGCTAAATAGGGAGGACAAACCGTCAGCTGGCTTCTCGTATCAAGGAGCATGTTCCCAAGTGGCTGGAAACACAACTAGAAACGCCAGGCGCATGCATCGAGGCCGACGGACGGCACCCGGCATCATCAATAGCGAAACACCTAATCCAAACAAAACACAGAGTCAAGGTTTGTGACGCATTCTCTGTGATTTTTCGAAGTCACCGGAAACGTATCCTCCAGTTTGCCGAGGCTTTGGCTATCAGGCGTTATAATCCCCCACTGTGTGTTCAAAACAGTTTGTGTTGACGCTGCGGCTGCCTTGGTAGTCAGCATTCCCATTTGTTTAATCTTCATTTCCGTGTCCATCTGTCTAATCCCTTAAGCCATTATTTCCGCCCTACGGAACCTTACCTTAATGTTTAAAATTAGTTACATGTCCATGTGTGATCAGAATGTACGAAATGTTACTCCGGAGAACATCACATGATTTACGTCTTCTCATTGCCTTATTCAAGTTCATAAAGGGAACAAATTGCTTCAAAGTAGTTATATGCCTTCTCTGAGTGAAACCTTCTCGAGCGTTCTTTCCTTCCACTGGTGTTCAACAAGTGTTTGATCTTCCTTTTCCTTTTAAACTTTTTCGATGGACGGTATTTTTTGAAAAGCTCTCAGAGGTTTCGAGTATTTTGAAATGGGGCTTCTGCCACGTAGTAAGCTGATTGATGTTGAAAATGCGGACAATACTGCGTCACTTAGTTCTTCTGCAAAGGACATACAGACCACGCTGGGCGGGTTAAATGACTTGGTTAGTGTGTATGGTACGTGTTTTACACCTTAAAAATGTAGTGTTATTACATGACTGAATTGGAATTAATTTAGCCTGCACGGTGTAACCGTTACGGAGAAACGGAGCGCTTAGACTGGTAACACGCTTATTACAAGTATATATCACAGGTCAACGGTAATTACTCTGGCGATCAGTCTGAACTAACACAAACTGTGAAGGAGCATACTTGCAAATTGTTATCTCTAACTCCGTTCAGCGTAATCAGACAACTGTTCGAGTGGGTCACATTCGTCGAGTCATGGGGGTGTTCTTAAGCGTTCACAATATTTATTGCTTTGTGTAGTTTGTGTTTTTCCAATGAAAACTTCTGCTGATTTTGTCTTTTTTTTTTATAAGAGTATTACTTTGCTAAACCCTATGTCGAAATAGAAAATTGTAACTTATTTTTAAAGCATTTAACCTATAATGGACATTCATCTACTTACTATTTCCATTAGCATAGTTTCATGGCTTGTGTTGTGTAAGTCACTACAAGTGTGGTTAATCATTCTTTTACTCGGGTAGCTATTTTCTGCTCTCAGAATCATAGCAACTGACACGTTATTTCGTGTGAGTTGTCCCACATGATTTATATAAGTTACTCCATCAAAATGTCTTGCTTGTTTATGGTGATCTGCTGTTTCGTCCTGAGCTAACGTTGAGATCATTTATTGACAGGTAATGTTCACTATTGGGTATCAGAAGACCTGTATACCACGGAGAGAACGATTGAACCAAAACACTTAAATACTTTCAGATAAACTCCCCCAGGTAATATCGATGGGCTAGTTATTATGTGAACAGGTGACTGTCGATCTGTAATAATGAACGTGTTAAATAATTTCTTCCGTGTGACTAGTAAAACGAACCTAATTGAATCAGCGTCCTCATTAAAGACAGCAGTATATCAGTGATTCTTGATTACGCTTAACTGCCATACAGTCATCAACGAAAAAGCAAGCACCAGCCATGAAAAAAAGAAAGAGGAGACCTAGCTACTAAAAACAACCGTCTGTAATCTGAAATTGAGCACCAAGGGATCTACCGTGCCGTGCAAACATCGACCAAGGTATAGATGAAGTGATCGTCAACGTGACAATTACTTTATATCTTTCGCCGGCGATTATTAGGTTCACCTATTTTACCAACAACCCCACCAAACAACAATATTCACGCCATTGGGCTCGATTAACTGCCTGTTGACCTAAAAGTTCCAGTCACTTACTCTGTGAATCACGGGGGATCCACCTCCTAAGACGAATCTTACCTATATCGACCAGCACGTTGATGGATGGACTCATCTCTCTATGTCAGGTCATCGTCTGTCCACTTCGCATCTCAAGTCAGTCGGTTGCAACATCAGCAAATTACTCGGTGTGGCAGACGACTAGCTGGTATCTTTCATACTTGGCCTGACAATCTAAGTCTGCGCATAGTTAAAGACTGAACAATGGAACTCGGTTTATTACTTCACTATAATCCCTTTGTTGCCCACTCGTTATTATCACCCAGTGCACGTGATCTACCATAAACATCGCTGATTACATACCTGAAGATGGTTCACGCTTGTCCTTGGTGACCAGATGTCGCCGCCGTGAGGCAGAGGGGTCCTCATAGGCGCTTTAAATGCGCGAACCTTTAAGGCTTCAGAGAGATACCATGGCCCTGAAGATACGAACTTCTATTCCATTCCCTATACATCCGCCACTGCTGTTGCAAGACCATAAGGCGCAGCAACTGGTCAGCAACCTCCATGTCTTTATAATCTAACAGTAGTTCTGCGTAATCACAGCAGTCTCACAAGAGCGCTTTATACTTGAGAGCTGTAAAGCATATTCCAAAATATTTGTTAAATCACGAAACTTATAGGATTGTTTGTAATGCCTGAAGATCGGCAAAGGATAACACCCTATCTTCAGCTTAGCCAAGACCAGTCTTCCGCTAAGTAGAAGATCTACTCCAGCATCTCTTACATGCTGCTGACAATGCTCCATCAATTTGTCTATGGCAAAATTAATTGAACGGAAAACAGAAGCGTTTTTTTCCACCAGGCACCTCTCACGCACTTTTCGCTGTATCTTACCGGGTACCAGCTGCAGTCTACATTCTTATATAGGAAAGTTCAGTGGACCTTGTGAAGCCAAACTACAAAATCGGTAACCGCATACATACACGCACACACGTCAGTGCGCATCAGGCACAAGAACAATTTGTCACTAGTAAACAAATCTTCCTGGACGCAGACTTCTATTCTTCTTCTATTCTTTAATTGTAACCGCCTCCGCGAACCGGAGTAGCCTTGATTTTCGTTGCACAACGTATGTGAGAGGTTCACTTGAGATCGACTTACCAAACGCCGAGCGATTGATGACGCCAGTTTATTGTGGTTTGTCAAGTTTTGACCAGATTTGAACATTGTGGTATCCATGGGCGTTTCACGGACTTAAACTGGAATACGTTCGTTGACTGGATTATGTAACTGTCGCTCTATTCCGCCTAGATAATTCGCTCCACTCTTACACGAGAATTGGTAAGTGATGCAACATTTGATGCTGGGCAGTAGCTGTTTTCAGCGGCTCTGTTGGAATTCGGGCGGTGGTGAGCGGTGTGACCAGCTGGGATTCGCAGAAAGTGCGCCCATAGTTGTATCAGACGGGCTTCCAACCAAATATTATTATCATCCTTGTAAGGCATTTTTGAGACTGTTGAGATCACTTTAATAACTTAAATTCGTTTGCTGAATTTTTTAAATAAATACTGATAACCGTGTTTACCACTGCGCCATTGACCTCACGTTAGGCACGACCGAATTATCACATGTGAACGCTCAACCACTTTCGCTTGTGAGTAATGATCAGGTTGCCCGTACGTTACGAAAGAGACTAAAAGCT